>CABFOV010003874.1:37280-59716 GCA_902141375.1 Timema poppense | reverse complement strand
GGACGTTTAATTCATGTGTCCACCGATGTGTGTCTCATACGAATCCCACACATGTTCAGGATCCGAACTTTTCTAGCACCTTATGCTAGAATAGCACATGCGTAATTGAGCGTGCCTTGTCAGTTTCATATCAGTGCAACCAGTATCGTAACAGTAATACTAAGCACGAATAAAATAATAAGCTCTGTTGCAGGGAAGTATTTCAAAATATGCATCAAAATTTCCTAAAGAACATCACGATTCACCGAACTAAGCCACCAGGAGTTATTTTAATTTCAATCGTTTTGCACTCCTAGATAGAACTTGTTTTCTAGTCGATTTTTATTCATGTAATCTCAACGATAATAGACCTTCAAGATAATCTTTAGTTTTTTTTGTTAGTTTTTTTTTAGGATTTTTTTTTACTGCGCCTTTCATTTTCTTGATCAATCCCCTATTTTGATATTTAATTTTTTTCAACTTTAAACTATCTAAGGTGGTGTTTTTCCATGCATTTCAAGTTTTATTCCAAGCTGAAAAATATATTTTATATTGATTTGGGGAAAATGTCAAGCTACCCTTTCCATTTCTTTTCCCACATTCCTATTTTGAAGTTTAAAGGATTTTTTTGGTAATATGTTAAGGTTCCTTTAAGTGTCAGCCAAATTTCAAGAATACCTAAAAGTAGTGTTTTATATTATTTGTGTCAATTTTAATCTTTCCCATTTCCCAGGCATTTATTTTGAAAGTCCATTTGTCGAGACATAATCTGGCTATCCTATAAGGACTATACTTACTAAAGTTCAATTTTTTTACCACACCAAGAAATATTTTTTCTACTTGTCAATGAAGTTGGAATTATTATTGGAACCAATTTTCAAATGTTTCATTTTCAGTAATTTTTGATTATCTAGATAATCTTCCTACCTGTCTGCAAATATTTCAAGTTTCCAGCACAGCAGGAAGTGTTTTTTTTCTATTAATATCTGAAATGATTAACTCTCCCATTTTACAAACGTTAATTTTAATAAGAACCCGTTTTGTTGGCTGCATGGTCTAAGGCGTCACTCTCACAATAGACTAGACCACCAATGATGGTGTGATCGGGGTTCGATCTTGGTCAGGTGTACTGATTTTTCATAAATATATTTCCATTTGCCCTCCACACAAATGTGGGTGAATTTACTCTAAATTTAATCTTAATAATACCCAACACAATAATGTAATTAGGATATATATGCAAATAGCCAGAACAGTTAGTAAAACGTGGTGATAAAAATTATTGTATGTATCTAAAAACTTAAATATCTTTATAGATAATAATTGAGGTTGTTTTATTATATCAGAAAGGTTATCTTCTGCATAAGTTTTGGAAAATTTCATCACCCCCTTCTCCCAACCTTTATCCCCCAATATTAATTTCACGTAGGCTTGTTTTAAAATTTAAAATTTTCAGGCTTTCAGGCTGTTGTCCTATATTTATGAAAATGTTTCAATTTCATACCATAGTGAAAATATTTTGTTTCTATTAGTTGTGGAAATTTTGGGAGACGCTGCCTTCCCCAACTGGCCTTCCACCTCATTTGATACGCTTTCATTTTTAAATTTTAAATTGTCAAGATTGTTTGGGTTGAACATTATATATCTATCTATCTGACCAATTTCAATCATCTACCAAAATGAGAAGTAAGTTGTTGTTTATATTAGTTTTGTAAATTTTAAAATGTCCCCTATTTTGCCAACCTCCACTTATAAATGGTGTTAAGTTTTATATTAAAGATACATTTATTTATTTGGAATGATTCCACAACAATCCTGGAAATTTACAATTTTATCTTTCACCTAAAATCGTTTTTATTTTGTATATTGTGTGTATGCTGTATTCCACCTCCCACTACCCACCTCACCCCACACCCTTTTTCCTCGAGTCCCATTTTAAAATTTAAAATTGCCAGAATTGTATGGTTATTTGGAGTGGGCCCTATACCCACCAACCAAAATTTCAGGTTTTTCCCACACAGAGAAATAGTTTCTATTAGGTTTGAAAATTTTGAACCCCACCTCTTACGTTTGATAAACCCCCACTTAGAAATTTTAAATTGTATAACTTATTTGTTTTTTTGGTGATTCCTCTACAGACCTGCTTAATTTCAATTTTCTACCTCCACTAAATGGTTTATACTATTTATGAACCCCACTTACTCCAATTCCCGGAGACACATTTTGAAATTTTCCATTTTTAGTCTTTACTGGTTTTATGTGGCGATCGCTCCAAATGCTTGCCATATCTCAGATTTCTAGGATACACCTCAATGGGACGTGCGCAAACCAAAGTGCGCAGTCGCATGGTCGATTTTGCTTGACTTCTCGGATAGTAGAGTAATGACAGGGCACTAGGTTATTAGCAACTTAATTTAAAGGGAACGGATGAGAGAGCTCACAAACCAACCCTTGGTGTCCTCGATTGAGATTAAAACCTCAACATCCAAGCACTCAACAACTCTACTGACAACGGCGTCAATGAATAAAGTGGTCCCTCCCCCAAACTATTGAAAAACCTTTGCCTACTGCAATTATTTAAATCAGTGGGCACACAGACAAAACGTCAAGCCCGTGTAGTCTGGTTTCCGATTACTGAGAAATTTGGTATCAAATATTAGGAGGGTGTACTTAGGCGTTACTCCATAAATAGTTGCTCACTCTCCCTCCCTTCTAGTGCGGTCATATTTCATCTAAATGTTACTTTTCTCCTTCCTATCCTCTAAGTGTAAAAGGGTAAGCCCGAAAGGGTAGTAAGACGCGGGGCATAAAATAAAATGTTCTCTTTGCTCTAACCTTTGACCTATAGCTTACTCCACTCGTGGCCCGCAATGGTGAAGTGGTAGAGGACAGGAAGTATGCGCGCGCATGCAGCCAACCAAAATAACATCCAGCAAGGAGAACATTAATTATTATGAAGTTGGCTCAAATCGTGATGGGAGGTCTCGAAGAAAAATTGAAGAAAATATTTATAATTTCATCATCTCATAATAATAAATAAGGATGGTTTTGAGTTCTAAGATATTTAATTCTGTAATATTTTAAGTGGGGTTTGTTTTGAGAGTGGTGATTGCACTTTTTTTTAAATAAATAATTAAATTACATTCAAAATTATATGAACAAAGACTACAAACTTTACAACTAATTTGACTCTTATTTTTTGATTTAATAATGTCAAGTTTGATTTCAGTCCTCGTTGCCGAGTGGCTAGAGAGACAGTACACTTGTTCAATATAAGGTGCTGACTAAATAATTAATGTATAGTAGCATTAGTATTGCCATAGTATTTACTGGTATCTTGAAACTCTATCAGATATCCATTCATTCCTCCACAGTATGTCATTTCCACAGCATCCTTCACTATTGTATATAAATATATATATAAGAAAGCTATTAGAAATTAAATCATGATCTTCTGTTTTATTGAAAGTTATTCTTATACCAATACGAGTATAGGCCTCGTTTATTTATTTGTCCTACAATAATCAAGTATTCAAGTTCTTTAAAGTAGATTTAGTATTGTATAAATAACCAGGTAGAGTTTGAATAGAATACATTTTTAATTCAGTTTATTAAAAGCCGTTTTTCTATTTCAATTACATGTAATATTAGTTAACATTCAAGGAGTTAAGATTTCCGGAACTTCTCTTCCCTCAATTTTCACGTTGTAATTTATAGACACCATTATAACCTACACCTCGAAAATAGCATATATTTATTTTTCATTTATTGTATTGAAAATGGGGAACTACCATTTGATTTGAATGTTATTCCATTTGACATTTCGAGGGCCTTTTCTTTTGCTAGGTACTGTACTGCGTGTTGACAATAACTATAAATACTATAAATCTCAGTTTTATAACTATATTTTAAAATAAAATAAATCTATTAGCCATTAAAATTATGAAGAGATATCTCCGGAATTAAGGGGCCAATGCCCTTTTTTCCGAGAATCAATAATTGCTCACGCCCTCCACCCCCCTCTTCAGTATTATACTAGGGCTTGGCTTGAGGAAAATTGAGTAAATACATCAATTTTAAATGCAAATGATTGATTATATTTGACAACCTCTGTAAGTATTAGGGTAAAGGGCTCACCTCAAAACCAGAAGTTCAAGGTTTCAAACCCAGCCAAGGCCAATATAGTTTTACAGATCAACAAAAATCCGAAGTACGATATCCTCCTGAGAAGAAATAAAGCCGTAGGCCCCATGCTAATTGAAGCATGAAAAATATCCCTGGAAGCCATGATTTGAGATAGGCCTATCATTCTGGCAAAATGTATATACACTTTTTCTCTTGCTCGTAGAAATTACACTATTCAGGGCAACTGGAAGCCGTCACTATTACCTGATACAAGTGCTTTCTCCCAGATGTGGTGGGCGGGTGGCACTAACCATAAGAAGATATGAGTGCACTCACTGCTCTGAGTGGATTAGGGAGCACATCAAACAAACCTTCGGGTGCAAACTTTCCATAAAATTGTAAATGTATCAAATTAAATTATTCTAATTTTATACATACTCCATAGGGGGATCTAACAATCGAGTAATGCCGACCGAGCGGCTGCCACCATTAACGATGAGAGTACCAACATTTTCAGATATAGGGTGTCATGTAGTCAACATAAAGAACACTCTTGCCGTTAATCTCGGTTTTCTAAACCAGTGTTGCTATTATTTATTCAAGTAGCTTCTCATTTGTCCTCACGAGGCTGAATTTGAGCCCATTTCAGAGTCAATGCTTCACAGAAAAATACTGGAAGCGCCGGAGATTGAACCAGGGACATACATATACTCAAAGATTTAAAAGAAACTGCACCAATACTTGAGGTTAATTAGAGCCTGCCTTGTGCCTAATGGATCTGCAATAAAGCACCAACATCACGTCAATATTAGTCGACCTCATTCTCTAGTCACCCCTTTCCATTATTTGAAGTTTGTTTCTTGCCTAAGAAGTTTCCCTTCAGCACTGGAGCAATTTTCCACTAGGTATGTTGATGACAACTTCAAAACCAATAACCTTATCATTAGCGTACTAGATTATACATTTATTACTCAATTGTATGCATATTTCTGTCCATTCCCTTATATTTTACCAGCCTCATTGAAAGGGTAAATATTAACAGTAGGTATAAGGGGGGTTAACCCCCTCTAGATTTGAAACCATTAATTTAGAAGGAGACGCGTTTTATGAGTTTATAGTAATAATAAGTACAGTACATCAAATAACTGATTTCTTTAGATCATTTCAACATAATTATGTATTTTAAATTATAGATTAATGCTTCATACCTCTAGTTCATAGCCCTTATTATTATTATTAGCACCGCGTCTTACTACCCGTTCGGGTTATACGCACTTACGCTAATGTGTAATGGTAGGGTGATNAACATAATTATGTATTTTAAATTATAGATTAATGCTTCATACCTCTAGTTCATAGCCCTTATTATTATTATTAGCACCGCGTCTTACTACCCGTTCGGGTTATACGCACTTACGCTAATGTGTAATGGTAGGGTGATTGTGAGATGAATGGAGGACCTACATTTTAACGTGGAATCCGAACCACGGTGGAGGCCTGGCATTCCCCACATTCACAAAATGTCTTGTCAGAGGTGAAGGAAGGGTTTGGTAATCAGATATAGCCCTTATTCATTCCTAACATAAATATTTAATTTTTAAGTCTCATTATGAAATTTTGTATTCATCTAGATTTAAAACAGACCCATAAGACAAGTGTAATATTTAATAATTTTTAAGGGGCTAGTATAAATAAAATGTATCGCTCAGTTTAAGACTGTTTGCTATTATAATCCCTATTCAAGTTAAAGTTGTGCATCTTAATGTTATACAATTAAACCAAAAATATAGTATAAATGATATAAAACATGCTCAATATGAATTTAATTTAAATAACATCCATGCATTGCCATTATTACTACAACCCATTGATACAATTACCATAGGGTTTTTTTGGTCTATGGTCACAATTTTAAAAAGTGTACTAGATTAATATAACAAACTTACGTAGTATTATCATTATATCTTATAATTTATTCTATATTGCTATTGTTAGCCCATAGTAAAAACAGAAATTTTAGAGTTTCTTGGATTGATTTAGATACACTCCATGATGGCTATTGTAAATGATAAATATTTTATATTTCTGCTTTAAAAGTTTGGTCATATCTCTTCGTAAGTTGTACCAGCATAACGTCAAAAGAGCTAAATTACAGAAGATACTGGAAATCTGTTAGATATGATAAGAACAATCAATAATTGATCATTAAAGAGGGCAATATTTATAGTAGATGAACAAATCTGTAAATAATACATTTATCAATAAGTGAGTATTATGTTTTATACTATAAAATATAGTCCTCCTAAAGGATTAAAAACTATGATTTATTTTCCATAGAAGTCATTTAAGCGAAAAAAGACTTAAATTATTTAAAATAATATTTTCCAACAACTTTTAAGATAGCTGGATGCCTACATTTCCCCGATATTCGTTTGCTGTCTCGCCCTTATTCTCTCAACAACAATAATTCTCCATAGATAATAGCTCCATATTCACGAGGTCAGTATTGACGAGCCCAGCTGAAATGTTTTGCCGCCATGTTTATTGCAGGAGTTCAACGTGGCTAAGGAACAGCACACCGTGCAACCTGTGCGTACAGTGGCGTCCCATGCGGTCAACTCTGAGATGATGCGGACGCCACACGATTCATCGCCGGTCCTGACGCATCAATCTCGCTCCTATCCCGGAGGGCAACCCCGGCTTGCCAGGACACCCTCCGTTTCCTCTCAGGGCAGCCTGGACAGTGGCGTAAGTCAACAGGTACAACCCCACAATAAACCTAGTTTAAAAATAAAATTACAAGATTTCTGAAATTCATCATTTCTTTCACTGGCCTTTCTCCCATTTTTAAACTTTTATTTTAAAAACCTTTTCAGAAATAGTCTTTAGTAAATTATTTTGTAGAACAAATGAAAATTGCAACCAACTATGAGTTGATTAATTGTATATTTTATAATGTAGATCAATCATGAGTAAGCAATGAAGCCAAAAATATATCTAGAAAAAGGATTTTTTAGATCAATGCTTTACTTTTGTTTAGGTGTTAGTTAATGTAGTAACGAAAGAGGTAAAGATGGCAACATTTAAAAATGTGTTAAGGCCAAAATTGTTTTATGGATGTGAAGCGTGAGTTTGTTAGGAAAAAACACAAGAGCAAGGTGAATGTGGTTGGAATGAGATATCTAAGAAATGTATGTGGAAAAACCTATATGGACAAAGTCAGTAACGAATGGGTGCTGGAGGAGTACGGTTTGAAAGGGAATCCAATAGGCCAGTGTGAATAGGAATCATGGCATACAACACCTCCTTTCTCACTGAATCAACACTGAAGAATTCAAATATAATATCGAAAATTATGTACAATGAAAAAAGGTTGACTCCTTAATGCATTAATACAAGTTGCATTTTTCTAATGGTAAGGGCTTGAATAGAAAACAGATGACTGGATGTCCCAAGTGAGAACGAAACACTTTAAATTCCTTTCATTACAACATTAATGCAAAATCCAAAGTACATATAACAAAATTATAAACTATGATAATATATAACAAAGTGATTTTATTGAT
This sequence comes from Timema poppense, assembly GCA_902141375.1. Lineage (NCBI taxonomy): Eukaryota > Metazoa > Arthropoda > Insecta > Phasmatodea > Timematidae > Timema > Timema poppense. Next base: position 52,046 of record CABFOV010003874.1, on the reverse strand, counting down.
CAAAAGCTATGATAGTAAATGGTCCTGGGTTGACAATTGCAATAGATATCCTCACAACATCAATGGCATGCCTCATCATGGCCGTGGATTTTGAATAATTTGGGAAGTGCGAGAGCCATGCTGTTTCAGACCTTATGCTTGGCACAATGTCCTCTATCAAAGATATCTTAGAATAATGATGTGCAGTCCAAGACATATAGTGTTCCTTTGTATTTGCTGGAGTGTTAGTGATAATCCTCATAACATGAGCATACTATTGTGTTACTTTCAAAACTGAGTCAGACATCACATGTTCAGCAGGTAAAATTAATGAAGGGTTGTAGGTTACCAAGGGAAATTTTTTCAAAACAATAATATGAGAAACACTTGTGTAGGTAGTGGTGAATGCATTAACTTTCTTCCCCGTATTAATCATTTGCGACATTTCCTGATTCCTACCAAGATTATCAATGGTAGGATGTTGGAATAGCAAAATTGCTGTCCCAATAAAAGAGCCACTTGCACTCGTAGCTGTTGGATTATGATCAATGTTATCGACAGAATGTATGGACATCAGTACCAACAAATAGGGGAAGAGGGGTGTCCTTTTGCATCAAATTCAGATGCTTGTCTGAGAGATTTTCCAATTACTTCATTTGGCACAAATAGAACATTGCGACCGTCTATGTGAGCTTCAAATTCTGGTAAATAACCAATGGTTTTTTTTATCAACCTTGTCGAATGGATGGTATTAGCAGATCCATCTATAGTGGTACTCACTGTTTTAACATATTTTTTAAATTATTGACACCAAAAAAAATGGAGCAACATCGCTGTCCTCCAAATGTGAGTCAATAAAGTTGACCAGCTCAGCGAATGCAGATCGCTGTACAGAATCTGTGGTCATTTGTTATTTTTATTTTGGTTGCATACGGTACTCATTATACAGTTTAATAAGGCACATACGATGGTGCACTGCATATACAGCAACAGTATCACCACCACTTAATTTCACTAAAATTTTCCTTTTGCAATGCTGTCGCACAAAATAGCACCTTTTCATGAAGTTCAAATGTAATGTCCTTATGCAGTGACTGCTTGCTACCTCCGGTCTTATTGCAGAAAAAACACACGGATTCTATCTCTGGCTTAGCCATTGTAAAACTGCACCTCATGAATATTTTTTAACCTGCTTAGTGTCCTGTAATGCAGAATTGTTATCTTCAAGTTGGGATGGAGTATGATTTTCGGCACGTTGTATTCAAGAATACATTCCTTGTGGTACTTAGCATGTTGCTGAATAAAATTCTGTAGCAAACCTTTACCTTCATTAAGCAAGTCAATGTTAAGCTTGTCATGAAAACGTTCAATGTTATTTGTTAGTGATTTGTAGTTTCCATCTTCACATCTGATTCCAGGACAAATGAGACATTCTGCTTTTTCAGTCTGGCACAAACAACATAACTCCCAATTTGTTTCACTCATCTGGGGGGAGGGCGGGGGCTCATCAAGACTTGTCATCATCTTCAATGGTATTCTCATGTTGCTATGTTGCTAAGGTTCTATTTTTAACCTAAAAATAACTAAAAAAAGGGGGGGGGAACAACTAACACTTGGATTATGGAAATAAAATTATGATAGGCTGCAAATAAAAGTTTAATACATGATAATCCTGCAATAAGAATTTATAAAACACAAAGAAAAGTTTAAATATATCTCTTATAAAGTAGTATGGCGTTGTACACTAATTCTGATAGTGTATTCAAGTTCCTCGGGGTCGATTTAGTGGGAAATAATGTGTAACATGCAATGGTTTATTCTTATTTAGTATGTCTTTTTTCAAGCATAGGGGCCATATTTAAAAATTGCCGCCAATGTTGAACCGGGTGAGAGCTGGGGTGGCACCAGTCCTTAAAATCAACGTATGGGTATGTAGCACATGTGGAAGAAAAATTGTGCTTTTATACCAAAATTCACAATTAATTTACACTCCCACCCCCCGGAATAATAAGGAAGTGCGGAGAAAGTTAGTGAGGATATATTAAGTACGGAATTGTTTTTTTAAGCTATTTGAACAGTTTCTTAACTACTCCGTAAGAAAATGGTATGATTAGGTATATATATATATATATATATATATTTAATGTACATTTGTGTGTATGTATGTTAAATCATGTGTATAAGTCGTATAAAGCATGCTCTTAACTTAAAATATTATAAATAGCAAGTAAAGTCTTAAAACTCCTTGAAAAGCTAATTTCAATTTGCACTAAAACTACTGTTGAATAAATTAACTATAAGTAAATAATATGTAAATAAATAGTAAATAAATACACGTGTCTATTCTGTATGTTAACTAACTCTAGAGTTTTATTAATATCCACTAATTTCTCATTTTGCCTCTGTTCTAATTATAAATCTCGTCTCATAAATTTTCTTTTACAGTTATTAAATTTGCCCACCTCTTATTTTTATCGTAAAATATTATGGCTGATTGTAATTTCATAGAATTTAACGAATTATTGAATATGTGGTCGGCAGAGCCACCGTGGCTCGTCGCCTCAGATCCGCACGTTCGCACCTGATGGCCGAGGCGTTCACCAGGAGCTAGGAGGGGCGACTGGAGGGGTGAGCCGTTCACCCTCCCCAGGATCATCTTGTCACAGGGCGGCGTCCCTCGATATCCGCTGTTCCTCTCCCTGTGGCTCAATGGGTGAGATGAGGACATCCTCGCCCTCGCAGTCTTCTCTAGCATCCCTGTGCAACTCGCCCGTGCCACCCGGCTCACCCAGGGGTACTTACTTAATACTGATTTTTAAAAAAACAGCTCCCTATAAATATTTGGGGGGAAAAAACAGGTCTAGAATAATTTAATATATGGATTAAGTATATATATATATATCACCTTTAGTGGCCGAATGGTCTAAGGCATCACTTTTTCGTTAGAGTGGCATGTTGATGAACGGGAGATCGGGGTTCGAATCCAGTTGTGTTTACCGAGGGTGGCTTTCCCTAAATGGTTTTCCACCGTCTCTCTAATCAAATGCGAGTATATTACCTCTAAAATGCTTCATTCCTTATCCATACCCTATCAGAGTAATTATCATATAAGCGTATGGCCTGAATATCTAGTAAGGCACGGTGATAATATATGTATATATATATATAATAAAGTAATTGATATTGAATAGGTCGAATAGGTGGTTCGTATAATAGAAACACCTTCAATATTGTAAACTATTTGTTGGCAATGTGGACCCATTTTATTTGGTTCCAAGTCACATTTTTTTTAGTGCAGAATTTTGTGAAAACAGTAAAATTCACATTGGGCTGATATTTTGATATGTAATTACCTTAGAAGCTCCCCCAACAGAGCAGAAATCAGAAGGAAAAGGGGAACTCACTTAAATACGAGCGTATACATCAATTCTCTTATGATTAAGTCCTTGATTAATTTATTTGCCTTTAAGGCGATACTAATTATCTTCAGGCAGCAAACTCATATAATATTGCTTCATGTTTTACCAAATTAGGATTTCTGTTAAGTTCCCTCATCATTATGTTTTCCTACTAAGTGTACCACGTGCAACACTTTAATTCTGACCAATTGCCAACATGATGACTAGAGCTGGCATCTACACATTTCATAACAACGCCCAAGATGCATATATCCAATAAAGAAGAAGATTCACATTAAATGAATCTAACTTAGTTGTATCAATGTATGTATGAAGGTTAACTGCAATCTAAGTATAGAGACACAGCCAACTGTTCAAATAACGCAGCCGCCTTCGAGCATAAATAATAGCTTTGGCTATTCAATTCATTGCTATGCAATCCCGTACAGTTATAATAATTGTAAAAATGGCAGCAATAAGCCAACTACTGAGTTGAAGGTTGCTACGTTATCTGATAGCTCGTTATCTTAATAAAAAATCACATATTCGTAGCCGACAATTTCCGCACGTCCATCATAGACTCTGCCTTAAAATATGAGTGAAGAATGACCATGGGCACGGGACAAATCCTGAATATCTCAGTGGTAAGAGCATTGGCGTTCTAAGCCAAAGGTTCCGGGTTCGATTCCCGTGTCCAGGTGTCATGTTTCAATTTTCAAAATAGGATATCTAGATGGAGTAATCATCACTAAAAAAAAGTATATATAATAGCTTTGGCTATTTGATTCACTATTTCTTATAGTTAAAAAAACATTACAAGTTCCATACGTGATGGGGTAACTTCTGCAAAAGCATAGTACAGAAATACTTTACCTTCATTACACCAAAAAGGGATTACATCTTCGGATTTGCTTGTCACGTTCATGCTCTGGCATAATTTCGAATGAAATTGGAGCCACACACATGACTTGCTAAAGACTATGTATCTTACTTCAGTCAAGACAATCAAAATTATATCCCGACCATACAACTACGTCACGTCAAGTGTACACACACCATAATATACAATAATAGAAGTAATAATGATATCAAACTACTTAAATTACAATCTTTAGTTAGGTACCGTACTTACCGTCAAACAAAAATCCAGAGACCATAAGTTTGACTAACTCAATATCCCTTAAAGCCGGTACACACAGCTAAGATAAGATTTGCTTTGCGGACTCTTTCTATTTACCATCCTGAGCCATCTTACGTTGCCTATGCCCATAACGTAGCTTGGGCTCCGTGTTGAACAGACGCGGTGCTGGTTTGATGTAAATAACTAAAGAAGTGTTGAAATTTTGTTTTCAGTTTGTTTCGCGTGTATTTAAGTAATATTCTATTTAGGTTTTATATTTAAGAAATGTTTTTATATTAAAATGGAAGCGTTAATTGAACAAGTCAAACCTCCAACTCCTAAATTGTCTTCATCTCCCAAAACAATTGCTAACAGCAGCAATTTCTCTTCCTTATTACTTAGTACTTAGTACTTAAGACATTTCGGAGAACGCCATCATAGCTAAGCTTCACTGGAGCGGACCAGAAATAAACAACACTGAATTTGGGGGGAAAGAAGGACCATTGCTTAGCTTAGCTTAGCTTAGCAATGAGTGTGAAACCAAACTGACAAAGTCTTAGCACAGCATAGATTAGCTTAGCATTATTTGTGTATCGGCCTTTACTATAGTCCTTGCAACTACGGGCTGTGATGCCATATCGCATCTCACCAGTAGAGGGAAGTGTACTTGCATATTGCCCACCTAGCAATAGACAAATAGCTCCCTTGTATTCTCAACAGGATGGCTGGACCATGTTTGAGAAAACATTGTATTGATTTAGAATAAACCCAGTACTGATACAAAGTAAGATTAAACATTTCAATTTAGTTAGATGTGCGTTTATTCTCGTGGGAGGATTTTGAAATAGCGTGCCAAACTAAAAATGGTTGGAAGATGGTGCTATGATGACTATATTGGTATAAGGAACCCATGGTTGGTGATGTTCCCATGAGAAACTATGGAACGTCAAACATTTGACATGTTGCCTGAAGTCTAGGTAACTTTCCTAGCATGCCAGTGAAGCTACCGCTAGACGAAACGTCGTTCTTAATCCAACCTAAGGCAACATGATTATTGTGAGCATGCCACATTACACCCATAAACAGGGTTTATGCCAGCTAGCTCCTTAAATCTGTAACTCTCTATCTCTGTTCTTATATGGCACAAACCTGTTTCCTGGCACCTCAGCGATAGTTTATCTCTCATTGCGTTCACAGTGAGTAAAACATCCAGCTATGTTAAACGCTTACCCTAAATGATCTAATAGGTAACCATTAGTGGCTTACTGATGTCTTCCCAAAAGGCAAAATTGTATGTAGTATATGTTTCCCATTTTGAAGGGGCAGCCATTGGCCGGTGCTTGTCACCCTTATTGATACCTCCTGCTGCCACACGGTCCCACATGTCTGATCCCACGGGGCCCCCTGCCTCACCCCTAGGCGCCCTCCAGCCGGACTTGTACCAGCGCAGAGATGGACCTCTGTTCCTCACCAGTCGACGCTCCGGCTCCACGTTCGGTAGACTGCATCTTCGGCTCAGTTACGACTTCGACAGATCCGATCTGCACGTCCATCTCATTGAAGGTATTGGTAACTACACATTACGTGACTATATTTACGTTATTTTAACTAAAAAACGTATAAAAATAATTCCCTTTAATGAAACTTTTAGGGATAGAAATCTTGCTGGTTTATAATACGCAATAGAATGACTCAAAGTTGTATTTAATTATTATTATATTTGGTTTAAGACAATATCTCACCACCTTCAAGAGGCATTTCTCTAAATTAAAATTTAAACAATAAATTGCTAACTCATAATACAGTTAAAACTTGAGCTAACAGCTATAATTCAAAGATCAATCTTACTTGATTGTAAATGATAATTATATACTATAATTAACAACAAAATATATACAAATTTTTGTTTCAGTTAAATAAGTAAATTTACTAGTTACGTGGATGGAATAGGGATGAGAAAGGTGGAATTTGAGAGAAAATCTACCTACATTTTCCTTGAGGGAGAGTGGACAGTCATTTATGGAAAGATTATCTCAGTACATTAAACTGGAATGCGAACCTCAATATTTGCGTCACCAAGAATCTAGAATATTGCTATAGTGGCACGTTAGACCATGTGAAAACCGATGTGATTCATACAGCGATAGAGTTCGTGCCTTATGTCAATCATAATAGTCTATTGCATGGAGTTTTAAAAAAATAATCGGGAAAAAAAGTATCCGTTCCATAAAATAATGCAGTTTTTATACTGACGTAGGATATAATATATTTTTTAGGAAAGTATTGGAAGTAGACCCTGATTTTGGTGGTAATTCCGTTCTGGACGGCCTTATTTCTTAACAGCAGTTTACTTTATAGTATTATTTTGGTAAGATAAAAAGCCTTTAAAATCGGCAGTATGAAGTTCGTTTTGGAAGGCTTTTTATCCTACCAAAATGCTATTATAAAGTAGGACTTTGGTATGAAACAAGGCCTTACAGATTGGGCTTCTTACAAAAATCATGTTCTAGGCTCACTGTTCTTCTGTACATATAGGCACATAGCTAAGGTGTTGGGTTCTCAAAACTAGTCAAAATATTGTTTAAGACAATGTTACTAGAGAATATTCGACTTGAATTCCTGGAAGTTTGGACATTTAGTACGTGGATCGAAAGCGATTGCGGCGTAATATGCCAATAACTCCAGGTGTGTGATCCTCCTGTTAAAGCAGTCACTACACAATCAGGGTGATGTGTTTGTTTATCAGCGCACAACCTTACTGGCAGCGACCAAGGAGGCTTCAATGACCCATACGTACGCTTGAGTCTTTCATCCCCCGTGGATAACAGAAAGAGACAGACTGCTATACACCGCAATGACCCTAACCCTTTCTTTGACGAGCATTTCAAGTTCCCAGTATCACATGAAGATCTGCAGGACAAATCTCTCATTCTACAGGTAGGTTGAATATATATGTAATGGCTTATCATCAACATCTACATTGACAGCTCACTTGAGAGCATGGGCTTCCCTGTCTGGGGATATCTCCTCCTCCTTCATTGTTTTTTCTTTAAGGGAAGGTTCCCTTAATACAGAATGCAATTGGCTGATCTATTTTAAAGTATTTCAATCACTTTCGTGCTATCTAGCGGCAAGCACCTTCCTCGGGTGTTTATAATATTTCATATGTATTAATATAATGTCTAGTGACTTGAGTGGTGAGGAGTATTTTGTTCTCTATTATTACTACAGATATAAGAGGCCTAACCAAATGATATTTTGGATTCATCCACACAACGAAAAGAATTATAAACTGCAGAATATTCGTCGTGGCAAAGTAAATGCAACAAACTGTTTCAGAATGTATAGCGTTGTACAGAATGTCAAAATAAAGTTACCTTAAATAATACAATAACTGTTTAGTAACTGTTCATTCATGATAAGTGAGTTTGTAACTGAGGTAGCTCGACGACTAGTATGACACGTTTCCCGTGACTGATCACGGACGTGTCATAAAACGGTCAGCCAACAGTAGCCCCGTGGGCGGGCCGCTATTGAAATACCATAGCGGTAACCTGAAACATGCCATGACCCTAAATGGGATCGGAAACCCCTCGGTTTCAAACTACTGGATTAAGATAATTTTGACATACCTCTTCAATTTGGAATAATATAAATACAAAACCAAAATAAATTAAACATTTCTATATTTAAAGAAGTATAAATTATTTTTAAAACATTCTGAAACATGATAAAAAGAAAGAGGAAGATACTTAATACAAAACTATCGTTTTGGTTTTACCTCGTTATTAACTCTACCACTTTTTCGGTGTTATTTAGTTTGGGAAGTAGATCTACGTTTACTGGTTTCCAAAAAATGTGAGAGGTAAAACAATAATGGTTTGGGGGAGGGGGGAGGGGTATTTATTGGTTCCCTGCCATTCTTTCTTGAAAGAATTCCAAAGGTATCCCTGGTAGTCTAGATTTATATTCTCTTTCTTAAGAGTTTACCCTCATCAATGCTCATAAAATTACACCAATAATTTGACTACTTTATTTATTTATAAAAGTATTTATGTTTTCCCTGTGCAACAACTTTATCTCTTCTTGTAGTACTCTCCTCGCTTATTATTTTCGGACTGTCTGTCAATACGTGTATCAATATTGGCACAAGATACGCTCATTATACACTATAGTATCATTTTTATATTGAATAACCCGAGATCCTGTATACATGTAACTTTCTATTCATGAGCGTAATAACGATTCTAATAAATAATTGTTAATCATAATTATTCCTGAGTGTCTATAAATGTAATACTCTCTTTAAGGATTTCAACTAGACCTACTGTTTAAATACATTTTTAAGGGCTTATCATCTCTCTTAACATAATCACTACTTCTCACTTCTCTCTCAGTTTTATATTATTTATTTGGGTTTCTTATGCATCATTTATACCATTCGGTAGCACATTCTAAAGCATCAGTATCGAAATGGACTTACTTGTCGATGACGAGCATATTGAGGTTCAAAACTTGACTGTCTTCACCGAGGTATTTTTTCACATGTGAGCTATAAATGTCGTTTACTAATCCTCCTCCTACGATAGTGTGAGAGCAGTCTCTTTAAAAATAAATTATTGTCTTCATTATAGAGTAAGCCGTTAAATAGCCCATGTATTAAAGCATGTGTACTAAAAATCTTTCTTTTAATTATTTTAAAGATCCTGAATAATTAATTTACTGTATTTTTAGATGTATATCCTATTTTGTCAACTTTATCCCCAAACTTATCTAGATCCCTAAGACACAATTTAATCTCAACCATGATTTTATGGGAAAATTTGTTTGATCCTCTTATATGTGGATATTACTTACCTACCTATAAGTGAGTGTGTGCGTATACGTGTATATAATTATGTTTTCAAACTAATGTATATATTATTATTATTATTATTATTTCATATTTATAAGAAACACAGCAACAGGTACAGTTAACTTTAATATATCCGTTTTATTCAATGCTGCAATATAAATATTAATTATGCTAATATAGTATTGTTAGTTGTTTAGTTTATAATTTCACGTTGTTTTCTCTTTATTTCTCTTTCTTACATTGATTTAAATTTACGTTATTTTATGCACTTTACTTTTCCGTGGTATTTAAGGAATTTCAATATTTTTTCTATTGAATTTATTACGTTTATAAGTTTCCTCTATTGAAGTCATTTTCTTACACTAGAGAACAGCAAAATGTGCACTTGTAGATATATACTACATTGGGAATGAGTAAAATGTTTCCAGAGCAACTACAAGGTTTTATTTTTTATTTATACAATTAAAATTATGTATAAATGTAGTGTAAACAAGTTTCTAAACATTTGGTTTGTAAATATATTCTTAATAGCCTAGCCTATATTCCTTTATTTTTAAATACTAAAAAAAATCTCTCAGTATAAAGCATTCAATACTCACTACTAGAACTACTTTTACAATTAATTCAAAATATGTTATTTTTATATTGTGTTGGATCGTTATAAGCTATTACACTTCATCTTACCATTAATGGCTATAAACATAATTTGTTATCACTTAATACAAGTAAATAAAATGTATTGATAACCAAGTTTCTTATATTATTGTAGGTGTTTGACTATGATCGGTTTTCAAGAAACGATGTCGTTGGTGAAGTAACCATAAGTATGGAGGAATTGGACGTTTCTTCTAACGTCGAGATTTGGGGAGAAATCACTAAGAATAAGAAGGTGAGCAATCAATTTTTATTTAATTAACACAAGACTAATACATCGGATATTGTTATTATCACAATATTTCGCCAAACAATTAATAAAAGTCAATACAAACATTGAATATTGCGTTAAATTAAAAATTTTGAAACACCAATAAATAATTTGTGTGAGTTACAATAAAATTTAACATACAAATATTCTAAATTTAATCAAAAACAAGTTAATATCTTGTAAGATTTAACTTTCCCTCCAACTGTTGTTTTTTTCTTTCGTTCTTCGTGAGTTACTCATACATGCTGAAGAGGTTGAAACCAGTTGAACGCATAAATTTCTATTTGAGAATACTACGCGATCTACTGCTAGTACGCGAACGCTTATTTTCCCTTTGTTCTCTGTTGCCTTCTTGGTTCCCTTTCTGTTGTTCTTTATCCATGACAAGGTCCAGCACCGGAGCGGCCTCCCACCTACAAGAAATTATAATACCGGCTGAGTTTAATATCAGTCTCAAACTTATACTATTGCTCCGTTTGGACTTCCAGGATACCTGATTTTATTTCATCCATGTCCAACTGCATGTTAAAACGCTTCCAGAAGGGAAGTATGAAAATGCATTAAATTATGCACCGAATCCATAGGTTACATCATGATTTTAACTGTACCCTTCGTTTACTCCAAGAGGCAGCAAGATTACCTTACGTTATTCCACCATGGAAAAGTTAAAATGATAGGTTCATCAAGGTAAGACTGCTACCTTTCAGGTTAAAAGGAGTGTACTTTAAAGTGGTGGGTGGTCGCATTTTATGAAGTATACCTGAAAGATAAAGAAGATTAATTTGAATGCAAGCCTACAAGGGTTTGTAGAGATAAGTGTAATCAAATTAACTCTACGGGGAACTCGGTGAGAGGCACCCTCAGATCACTTGGGATCAAATATCGCGTGCCTGAAGAGGGCTTTCGGACATGTGTGGGACCCTCCTTGGTTTATCGCAAACCCTTGGATCTAAAAGGATTGGTGGAACCCGGAAGCTGTTCCTGGAAAGACCGTGAAAGTCCCCGGGAGTAGTCCTTGATACATATACTGTGATATCCTAGTATACGTACAGTCTTAATGAAGACGCACCAGAGTGCGTCAACAATGTTTTTAGGCGTCAGTTCTGCAATGCCCGAATACGGTTATTATGCCAGGAATATCTTGAGAATTTTATGCTCGCTCATTGGCTTGTTCTACTGATTTAAATAATATAAAGCATAGGTTAAAAGGCTTGGCTGAGGATAGCATGGGATGAAAAAAACCTTTTTAAGAAGACATATATTTTTAAAAAACTTTTTGCTTGACACAATTAGCTCTAATTTGTACTTTTAATTCCAGAGTTATCACTCAATTAGTCAGAGAATAGGTTAAAGTAAATGCAGTAGTGTATTATTACAAATAGATTAACCAGTGCTTTGAATAGACACAGCCCATGCCGATTGTGGCATTTAAAAGAACCCTGGATGGTATGTGGAAATACCTTTCTTGGAAATATTGATAGTCCCTTTCTTTCTCACTCATAGACATTCGTGTGTGCTAATATAATCAGTCGGTTCAGGAAGTGCACGTTAAATACTCTGAATAAAAAATAAATACATTTTTAGGATTTGCAAATAAAATACATAAAAGTAGAGTTGAATAAACTTTACCATCAAACATGTCATTTTTAATGGCTTTGTTTGCATTTAACCAAAAATTGTTTCAAACCTCGTAGAAAGGACAGTGAATCAATCAATGACCCTCCACAGGGAATAAAACTGTGACACATAAATAATCAGTTTAATATATATTTAGTTTAGTATGGTACAAAAAGCATATACACATTTTTAGGATCCATTCAAACGAGTAAAAAATTGAGTTGAGATAAAAATTTGTTAAAATTAAACTAAATGCCTCAAGTATTCTTGGACTAACCTTATATTTTTAGTTTTTTTGGATGGATAGTTTTGTATAGCCAACCAAATTTTCTTACCAAAGGACATTTCCGAGAACTNGACGAAGGTACGTTTGAACAGTTACTTAATTTCACTGTTTATAATGGATTTTGAATGTTTGCTTTGAATACTGGTTGGGGCTGGATAGGGCTATAATAGAGAATAATACTATTATAGATTTAATTTGAAGGTAATTTCTGGGGGTGGGTAGTACGTCTCTTGGCAATTTATTTGGTGATGTTAGGTTGGGTGGGGAGTCATTGTACAATACAAGGCTTTGTATTGTTACAAGATATATCCAAGTTTAACAAATCATTTATTTAAATTCAAAAAAGACGAAAATGTTACAAATGGTTTGACGTGACCATATACAAAACATTCCATTGTTTATCGATGGGAATCATATCAGTTAATTTACACATGTTGTCCCTATTGGGAGAGTTGGGTGCTAAGCAGCTCAATTTGACTCACAGCCAAGACAAGTATGGTTGTTTCTTTATTAGAAAAGGGTGTAACTCGCTAAAGTAGAACAAACTAAAATTATAAAACAAAAGTGCGTCTGCCTGAAAACGACGGCTATTTAAATTGGAAGGAACAGTAGATTTAAGGTTATGCAACAATACATAACACCATTCCAACCATACGGCTATTAGACTTTAACCTAATAAACATACAAAAGAACAATAGTTTAACAATGCCTAATTCTAGAAAGTCCTAATCAACCGGGCTGTTGGGTACGTATAGTATGATTTTGGTAGGAAGAACAGTAGAAGTTAGTAACTAAAGTTACTAGATCAATGTTAATATATTCATACATCAAAGTTATGTCATCTGCAGATGTTAATTTTGATAGATATTATCAATACCTATCAAATAACACAAATATTATAAGAAAATATTATCAATGTTGGCCACAAAGAAATATGTTTTGATTTTCTCTAGTGTTCTTCCAACTAAAATCAAACCATAGCTGAACCCTTCTCTCTATTGAGAGAAGGCGGTTGCTATACAAAGAACAGACAAGAAGATCACAGGGGATCTTTAATTGGCCCTGACCCAAATCAGAAAAACTCAAGACTCCCAAACTTAGCAGTTATAACCATCAGAAGATTAAAGTGTGTAACCATTCAAGATATTGGAAATTAGGGTTTGATTGATGAAAAGCATAACAAATTACATGTAATAGATAAAGGCCTGAAAGCTGTTTTATTATAAATGATAACGGTCACTGGTTAACAATATTTATTTTGTTGGTTGCAGACAATGCGCAATATCAATACTCCAACAAAATATATCGTGAGGTGATAAATCTGCATAAGTAAATAAGAATCATAATATGATGTTACAGCGTGCCAAAAACAATCACCAAGAATAAATAACATGTTTAATAATTTAACAGTACCAATTCTAATGCATAAAGCTAAGGTTCTTGAGTCATAATAAAAAAGAATTAAAGGCGGAAAAATATTGCCACCTCAACATACCTAAACTATTCAAAGATACCCATATATACAATTAGGACTAATAACTTATTAAATGGTCCGTATATATCTTACTTCCTGGCTAGTACATCTAAACAAATGACATTCTGCTCTTAACCATACCCAAGGTTGCAATATATACAATCAAATTCATTCTTCCCATCTAACACCCGAGAGGCGGGGGTAACCTAAGGTTCAAAAGTCATAATAACTTCCTAGCTTATTTCCTTTCTCCCTGATAAAGCGTAGAAATATCAACCAATATTATATTCATCAAGACTCTCTACTATAGTAAGTCATGCAAACTATCGTGCAAAATGGCGGGATCAGATAGGTTTATAATATTTAAATTTCAAATAAAAAACCAAACAAGCTCTAAGTGGCTTAAGGCCATAAAGTGCTAATAAGCTAAACAAATCTATATATCTGACACATAACTATAGTATAATACCAATAAATAAATATGCCGAGGCAATTTCAAATGAATCCCTACATTATTTATCAAGAGTTAGACTGGTTCTTCAGTATTCCTATTAAGAATAACAATAATAAAAAAAACATATAACATAATATACTCTTACATGTAAGTCCTGATCCTAATAGAATCAAAGAGTGCTATCTGCATGCTGAGTACAAGCTTATATTCAATATTCCCCAACGGGGAAAATATGGGAGGGAGGTATTTCCAGTACAATGATGTCATTCTCAACAAGTCATAGCGTTGGTCTCTCCTCGACGCCTGCGCACAACGTCGAAAGAGCGTCAGTTCGGGGGGTAGGGTTGCATACGTGATTGTACAGAGCGCCCCCTTTCACGAGTTATGGGGCCTGCACGTTCTTGCCACTCGGGGAAAGTGGGCCGGGTTACGTAGCACTCCACAACTTCATTCTTGTCTAAAGTGAACGGTTGACGGTCCGGTGTGTCGATGATTGCAGGATCAAAACATGGCACAGGTCTCCCGGTAAAACGGGGTAAGTGTATACTTCATTCACGGGAGGAGTTTACCTCTGAAAGGTCTTTTTTCTTACCGATATCCTACTATATAATAGATTTCTGGTAGGGAAAAAAGTCCTTTTCCAGGTAAACTCCTACCG
>CABFOV010003874.1:21520-36497 GCA_902141375.1 Timema poppense | reverse complement strand
CGTTTCCAGCAACACGATTTCACCGTGAATTTATATCTGTCACACATTATTAGAATTTATTTATTAGTTCTTGGATTTTTAGTGATAGTCATAAATCAGGAATTTTTTTAGTGTTCGTGCTAATGGGTAATTAGCACGTTACACTATAAAATAACACTCATAATATTGGAAAATGTTATCAATGTTGACCGCAAAAAAGTCAGTTCGTATTTTATAAATGGTCCTCCGAATGTACATTCGTGAGAAAATCAAGGGATACAAACCAAAATCTCCAACGTACTAACAAATATATTCTACATTTTATTTAAACAAAACCAGTTTTAGTCAAATAAAGTTTGTAAAATATGGTAATTATATGCAATCAAAAGAATAATCTATGCTAAACATTTTCTGTGAAGGCCATACTTGAATAGAGAATGTAAAGCCAGAATACACAAAGAATATCCGGCAATATAACACTGGTATTGCTCCTGACAAAGGGCACGACGTATTTGGGTTATATTCATGGTCAAACTTAATGTTCCTTGAGTGCTGTCCGAAACCAAATACCCAAACTCGAATGGGACGGGCCAGTCTCACATATGAAACCGGCCCATTTCATTCTGGTGTAGGTAGATGTCGTCTTGTGTTTGTTATCGCACTACACTTAAAGTGAGCTAATTTTGACTACGAGTCTGGCCCTTAGGCTGTCGCTAAGCTCGCTCGTCAAAAGCAGGTCTGAAAGGTTTTTGCTGAAATCACGGTTCGGTGAAATGGGGAGTTTTTCAAATGTGATATATCATGAAAGTCTCTACAACTCTTCTTAGCGTGAATGAGGTGACCTTCATCTTAAATAAAGCTACTATACCTATAACTTATAATAATCTGGTAATGGTAAGCAGACTTAAAAAAAAAAAACTTAATCCCATTTCCATCCTGAGAATTCATTTACCGTTCCCATCAGTTGAATGTGCCCATATTTAAATAATTATCTGTAATAAATAGGAAAAGTTTTATAATATGTGATTATTTATGCGTAGTATTTTATATTTATAATATTATAATTCTAGTGTTAAATTATATCTGGATTGTACACACACATAAACAAACAATCAAAGTACAATGAGTATATTTCATGAATGATTGTAGTTCTATTAAGTGTGATATAATATTTTATTTACTCTTTTACTTCTTGTGCATTAGTTTATAAATTTCTGACAGAACTATTCAGCCTAGTGAGAGCCTTAAAAATATGATACATTTTCCAATTAAGTCTTATTTAGGAGGGTTTGGAAATATATTCTTCTTTATTATACCGAAGAGTCCCTCGTCCTATGAATATTAAACCTACTATGTTACTGTATCGAGCGGTTTTGACAGCGAGACTGCTGGGAAGCTCTGCTATTCCCCCTGTAAGGCGCTGCTTGCTTACTGCTTCTACGCTTCCTTTGCTCTCCCTTTGTTTTCACTTATTAATTATGTATTAAATTTGATATTCATTATTACATAAGATAATATTTAAATATATAAATTAATGAGAATGAGTTCACTTTCTCCTTTCCGCAAGATTATAAAGAGGACAGATTAGACGTTATTTAATTAACTATTGCTGCAACCAAAAATATATACATAAGAAACTCCAAATCAAGCTAACAAATTATTGTTGGGTTGATGTTATCAAAAAATAAAAGCATGTGATGATTAGCATATCATAACAGTATGTGGTGCTTTTTATAAAGAGTCATGTGTATTTCATCTGCCCGTGGAATTACAACCATTAAAAACATTGTCGAGGCTGGAAGCATTATTAGCTATCACGTAGCTTCTAGCTGGTACACAGATAGATATAATGTAACTTATAACATCTATACAGTTAGATATGGCGTAGCTTCGAATAGCTACACTACTAGATATCACGTATTTTCTAAAAGTTACACAGCTAGCTATCAAGTATCTTCTAGAAGTTCCAAAGCTATATATCATGTAGCTTCTAATAGTTCCACACCTAGATATAATGTAGTTTATAACAGCTCCACAGAGAGATATGGCGTAGTCTTCTAACAGCCACAATGCTAGATATCACATTGCTTCTAATAGCCACACTGCTAGCGATCACGTATCTTCTAACAGCCACAATGCTAGATATCACATTGCTTCTAATAGCCACACTGCTAGCGATCACGTATCTTCTAACAGCCACAATGCTAGATATCCCATTGCTTCTAACAACCACACTGCTAGATATCGCGTAGCTCCTAACAGTCACACTGCTAGAAATCACGTAACTTCTAATAGCCACATTGTAGATACCGTGTAGCTTATAACAGCTACATATCTAGATATCTCACAATTAGTTGCAACCCTGCTCGAGAGCCGCGCTGTTCTTTATACGGTGCAGGTTTGTAGGGATAAATATAATTTAAAATAGCTTATTGATTGGGATACCTAATGAGGCCTGAGTCACAGACCGACAGGAGTTGATAGCTCAAACCACCGAGGGTACGTCTGAGGTGCGTTAAAGAATTGCGCCAGACGTTCTGCCGTCATGGCATTTGGTAGTATACCACATCTAAAGAGCCTTAGCTATCAGTAAGTTATATATTGCCTCAGCTATAGGTAAGCTATGTATGCACTTCCGTGAGGGTGGACCACAGTGTTCCGGTGCATTCGGTGTAAACTTTTAATGTTAGCGCTTGAAAGCACTGCTAGAACATTTAATGAAAATGGGCTCTCAGTAATGCACCCAGGTTGGTAGGGGGTGCAAATTGGACAGTCTCCCCTTTGGGTTGGAGTGCAAATGACTTTTTAAAAACCTTTATTTTTCTAACTACTCACCCAAACTTCTCCTCTTTCATAAATTTATTTCTGGCTAAAACCTTGATTGTTTGCCCTTCTTTTCCCCCCACCCGTTAAAGTAAATTTCTGGGTATGCCATTGATTAAGATGGTACATTATGCAGTTATTTCTTGTTAGAGTACCTTAGATTCATAATGTCATTCTTATTTGACATTATTATAAAGTGAACAGCTTTCTAGTTTCTCATCTACAATATTCATAGCATGTGTTTCTCATCTCTATTCTTAGCCCAGTTCAAATAATTATAGGTACTGACCCGATGGTAATCCTTACACTCTATTTCAAAATAATATAGAGACCACTCACTTGAAATGAATGTGGTAAGTTGGTACGGTAGTCAGACGAACCAGGGGTAGGTTGCTGATGTACTCTCGAGTGAAATGGATCAGGGCATCCTTGCATTCCTGTGGCGTGAAGATCTCAGTACTCTTGGGTGGCCGCATCACGGTGTGTAACAGGAGACTCTCCTTCAAGAAGTTGTAGGTCTCGAACGCTCTCCTCCATGGGGATGTTGTGAAGTACTTATGGGTCATGTAAAGAATGTTGAGAAGTGAAACTGTTTTCCTCTTGTCCAGCTCACCCTTCCTAGCAAACCTGAGGACTCAAGAAACTTACTACGACATAACTTAAATATAATGAAAAACCATAAACGTTATAGTTAGTTATATGAGCTTCACTAAAACCAATTGCAATATCCTTTTTCACTCATTTAATTATTTGTTATGAATTAACCTAAAGTTTGCCATTTCGTTTATACACTAAACAAACAATCCTATTCTAAACATGTACCGTAGAAATTTCAAGCACGCTTCGCCAACAGATTTATCTCATCTGCCAAGACTCAAGCACGTCGGAATATCTATGTTGCGCCTATTTTCAAGTAGGTGTGTGTGTAGATTATATATGATAGATCACCATTCTCTCTGAAGCAATGTCGAATCTAGTAGATTTAATATTGAACAACCTCCGACTAACACCCGAAATAAAAATTCATTAACTGCAGAAAAGAGAGTTTTGATTAATAACAGGGTTAAAAGAACAAATTTTAGCACTAATCCCTCCCGCAAACATGTTCAACTTAATTATCTAAAGGAACCAGTGAACTTAAATAAATAGGATACACATAAATAAGGGAATATGCGTCAACTGTTCAAATAGTCTAGGCTGAAACATTAGAAGAGATTCTGATTTGTCTCTGCTTTGTATTTCTCGGGAGTCTGGAAAAGCTTCGAAGTACTCGTATATCCTACGTCCCGGGATTTTTTGAAAACAGTCCTATTCTTTTATCTATTACTCTTGCCTAAGATTTAAGGTGAAATAAATAATAATGATTAATTTTTTAAACTAATAGGATTTGTTTAATTATTTCACAATATAATAGAATTAACAAAACTCCAGTATAGTTGAATTTATATTGAAAAATTTATTTGGTACTGTTGAATGACATCGTTCTCTTTAATCTTTGTTTAGTAATTATTTTTTATCAAATAGCTTTTCGGGAATACAAAGGCATTGATATATTTATTTGAAATCCTGTTACGGATTTTTGTTAAAAATCCCATTTATTGAAAAAATTCTTCCTTTTTCCGTCGAATTGGGTTTTATAGAATAATGCTAAAGAGATACAAATTAGAAGTTCACTTCCAAGTGGCATAAAAATTTGGAATTCTTTCCTCAGAGTTTTTTTTTCAATAGACTTGGCTTTTTGATTACTCTGGCTCGTTTTAATCAATTAAAGGTTTAGTTCATCTTCTATATTCAATTCCATTAAAAAGTTAGTATAGTTTTTATGTATTTCTATTCCTCCACTTAATCTTCTCTTATTGTCAGTGACGAGATGTCACCGAGAGTATTTTCATTAATTCTTCTGAGAAATAATATAACGTGATTTTTGAACAGAAAGGAAAATTTTATTATTTGAATTTTGGAGGTACTAGCCTATACATGAGTAAGATAGTAGTTTTCTTCATCATCATAGTAATTATTATATTCACTTTCATTTTATTGATCTTTTTTTTTCAGATGTTTTGTCATATCTGTTATATCTGTAATGGCGAGATGAAGACCATTAGTTAACACTGCAAGTGTTCCTTCTGATTTTCCCTTCCAAATTATTTAATTACTCTTGCCCCATATCTTGTTAAAGCTGTAATGTGTGTTTGGAAATCTTGTCTAAATATTTTAACTTTATTTCCATAAGATTGCAAATTTCAACAGTTAAATTCATATATATTTAGGGAAAAATATAGCCTTTGTCTGACAAAGCTATCTGAATGAAATTGCTGTTAGAAATTGCATTAATAATTGTACAGCTATCTTTTGTTACCAGTTTAGCTGAAATTACTTTCACATATTTTTTTAGTAAAAGAAAGAACTCTGGATTGCTCACCGTTAACTTTTTTTGCACCTTCATCTGATTCTCTGTTGGGTGGTCGTTCCCTTTAGGAGTATAATGTGGTCTGAGGTGGGGGCTGGAACCCTGGTTTGAAGATTGAGAAGTCACCTACGCTGTCTCCCACTACTTAGATTGTGATTGGCCATCCTCAAAAGAGTGCTATGTAGAGCAGGTTGATCCTGCGTAACAGGATTTGTTGAGCTCCAACGGGTTGGTACGGGTAATATGATTCCATCGTGGCTAGTCTGGCTTGGTGGGAATTTTGAGGCCTTTGCCTTGGAGGCTAAGGTTAACCTCAAAGCCACCCCTTAGCCGGCTTGTGACTGGTGGGTCTCCGTGGGTCAAATAGATGCCCACGATTCAGGCAAAGGCCTTATGTCTAGGCCACATTGGAAGACCGGTTGTTGAAACGGCAGTGCTACTCTGGAATAGCCATGTTGGTCTGGGGCTCCGGCAAGGGTCGAAGGACTTTAGTACCACGTCCTAAGAGATCATAGTGTGTTGTAGGGTGTTCAGTAGTGTCATCATATTCTGGAGGTTTGGCTGTGGATCGTCTGAGTCTGGCATAGATTGATTATAATTATTTGTCATGTCTGCGATCTTTATTGACTATGAGCCTTTTATGGGTGATTAGCCTCTTTTTTTTTTTTGTAGGTGTCCGCAACTGTAATTACTGTTCTTCAGGGGAGTTTGATTCAGTATCAAACTATCGTGGTTTTAGGTATGAATGTTCATAGATAGGTTGTCCCGGGAAACTATGTTGACATTGTTTTGACTCAGCCGTTTACAGCGTCACGTGGCATGGTACACTGTATAATCAAACTGTACAACACGCCAAACAAAACACAAGCGTAAAAAAGTGAAATAAGGTAAGCAGCTTGTAAACCTATTTAGTTATACAATTTTTATAAGTGCAAATCATTTTCAAATTTTCCGGGTCCCGTTCATTGTTTTCCCCCTCGACTTGGCTTATATAAAATAACCAAGATTCAAATGGTAATAAAGCATCTCACATGCACACAAACACACAGACTTAAGGGCAGAATTTTTTTTCTTCCATTACTATCATCCATGGTAAGTTTTATGTTTCAGGAAACTAGTAATGATGTGTAGGAATAAATCAAGCAAGTTGGCGTTACTAATTTTCTTAAATGATCCTATGCGCCAGACTATCAATTCCTTTCTCTACGTCCAGAAAATATATAGTTTTAGTAATATTTTTTTGTTTGATAAGCGTATAGTAGCGTCTCCTATTTATTTTTTTGCACCATGTCTTACTACCCGTTTGTATTACACAAACATGTACTAATCACTATAATATGTTGGGGATGAGGAAGGTTGAATTTAGAGGAAAACTATTTAGGAAAACCACACTCAGTACACTCAACAAGGATTCAAACCCTGATTTCTCCATCGTTGGCCTCCAGTCTATCGCGAAAGTGGCAACAAAAGTGGGTACTTTTATTATTATTATTATTATTATTATTANCATATTGTTAATGTTGTTAATTTTTAGAAAAGTTGATATATTATTATTATTATTATTATTATTATTAGCACCGCGTCTTACTACCCGTTCGGGTTATACGCACTTACGCTAATGTGTAATGGTAGGGTGATTGTGAGATGAAATGGAGGACCTACAGTTTAACGTGGAATCCGAACCACGGTGGAGACCTGGCATTCCTCACATTCACAAGATGTCTTGTCAGAGGTGAAGGAAGGGTTTGGTAATCAGATAAATCTTTGCCGGGACCGAGGATCGAACCCCGGCCACCAGCATAGAAGTCTGACACCTTATACCCCTAGACCGCCAGGTCCCCTGGTACTTTTATTAAAGTTACTGTTGTATGAGTGGCTGAGCGCTAACTCCCAAATCCAAGTTGAAGTTTTGGGAATGTATAATCTATCGCTAATTTGTATTATTCGTGTTAAGGTTGTGAATATCTTGCTCAGGGTGAGAGGGGAGAAGAGACTTATGAGATTTCTATTTTGAGGTAATAGGGAGTATTTTACTAGTTTAGGGAGTGTGATGACCTTGGCCAGTTTTCATTAATCCTGAAAGTAACAGGGAGCTTAGTATTGTTTGTCGTTTGCAGTAGCAGTAAGACTCTCTGTGCCATGTGTTGAATGATTTCATTTGTCGTGTCCTGGTATGTTTATTTTGTTGTTTTACTACTGAAGTATTGGTATGAGGGGCTCTTCTCCCCCTGGCCAAAACTCCTATCAAAGTCATCCTCTCACAGCCAACCTTGGCTATCCGCCCTCCCTGTCAAGAACTCGTCTTTAACCATTCCCTCTCCCCCCTCCAATCTACTCACACTCATCTTGCTAACACCTTCCTTCCTCTATCCTTTCTACGTTTAATGCCTTCTACTTTATATGTGGAAGCCACAACGTTATAGGATTGCCTTTATCTGCTTAAGGAGATAACTGGAAATGGCATTTGAGATTTGTCATCGAATCTGTTGAAGCCTTTCCAAGGATCAACTGTGGCTATCCAATCATACAGCGTTTTTTTACCTAGTTTCCCTGTAGAATACCCCCAAGGCGGAAGGATTTCACGGTTGCACTCTGGAACACTAACGGAGTCACGGTGCACAAAACTGGATGTACATTTTCTTGAGTAAGCAAAATGTTGTTGGGATAGAACCATTTATGCCCCTCCAAAAGGTTATCAGTGGGAGAGTAGATAAAACAGACGGGAAGAGTATATAGGAGGGAGACAGCCGTCTTGTTCCGGGAAGGGTCTCAACCATCACGCCCTTTCACTCCATCCCCTTTAATACATGTGAAACATCAACTATCCAACTGGTGAGTGACATCAGACCAATGTATGCCTGATTTCCAATCCCCCCTCACACCCAACCGTCATCAATTGGATTCAACCATGGAGACTTATATAGATGGGATTTATTATACGTGGTAACATTCTCATTTTAATAGGTATTGACTGTAACCCAAAGCTTCTCTCAGGGGGGTACTATGATTATATATAGATGATCATCCAAACTTTTTACCAGTAATTATTAATATTGCCGATTTTTTAAAATCTGAATAAAGAACATTTATCAGTGTGAATTAATTGTTTTAAAAAAGAAAAAACAACTTAAAAAAGTCAACAAATTATGCTTTAAAAACAAAATTTCAGTGGGAAGAAATTACAAAATTTTGGATTAGAATATTTATGGAATACCCTGCAATAGGGAGTCAAACTTTAAAGTGGAACGTTTTGTACAATTAAATGTGAAATGTATTTTTTCTTCGAATATTTAATTAAGTACTAATTTTTAAACGCTTGTAAAATTTAACTGTTGCAATTTAATAATATCAATGTAAGTAATAAAGGGCTTGAGGGATCCAGCATATATTTCTTCTGGTAAAAGGGCTCCTTCAGTTTAAAATATTTGGGAACCCCTAGTAGAGGCCATTCACGGTAATTGTAGATTTTTCTGATAGTTGTAAAGTTACTAGAAATAGCAAGGAATGGATCTGTCCGTTTTGGTGATGTGTCTTCTTTCTTTTATGAAGGAATCTAAACTGACTATATTGTAAACGGAGAAAAATATATTGGGGAAGTGCATGAATACAGAACAACTTTATGTGGAATTTGAACAGTAAAATAAAGGCCCAAATACGCGTGACCCAACTATAGCACATGATGTCTCGACCTATAATCACCTGATGAAACATACCTCAGACCTTCGTACAAAAGTTCCAACAAGAGCTCAGAGATATCACAGTTTTCAAACTGATCCAATTTACTGGCAAAGTAGGTGAGAGTTTCCTGTTTGTTGTGAACCCCACCCGCAATGGCATCCATGTCGCTCATCTGGAGGTACTTGGAGACACATACACAAGGATAAATACAAGGAGGATCTGGCAGGAAAGGGGCGATGTGGAGAGGGAAGGAATCGGAACGCTTCTTGAAGATGCTGTACTGAACTGAAGGGTTAGATCTTGTTTTTAGTGGGGTTACGTCGGTGCTGAAAGCTCGAGGTAGCGCGGGCATTGATAGGTACCTTTTAGGATTTGAATTAATAACATCCGCCATTTCTGTACTTTGTTTCGCTCTTATTTTATTTTAAATTGTGCTTATATAAGTTTGTATTGAGTTAAAAACTCATTAGGCTTTCAAAACTATTTTACCTCCAAATGGTTTACTATTTAATGTCAATTCTCATTTGATTGTCTTGTTTAACCTCAATTTATCTTCATAGTTTATATTCTGGTATTGTTTTACTAATAAAAACACTATAATATTATTTGTAATAATAATGTTGGTTTCTCTCTGGTAGAAATTTCTTGTTCTTTGCCCAATTATCTATTGTGGTTATCTTTAGTTTATGTGTTTATTGTTGTTAGATAAAACCTACTCTACGGGCTATATTGATTTATTTATTTCAATTTATTTAACAAAGTTTAACTTTATAAACAATAGCATGGACAAACTCTTAAAACCTAAACGACACAAAATTAATCCTGAATCTTTTACGGCCTAACAATAATTGGTACCAAACTTCTCTGAGCTTCGTACTAGCTCGTGAAGTATGTGAACAAGGAAAACTACTAATTATAATCAATTATGTGTCACCATTTATTTATGAGTATCAAGTGAATGCGGTACGTTTACCGATGCCATGTGTTTCAGTCCTTCAGAGGAGATGATTTAATCAATTTTCCTTTTAAAAAAACGCGATTACGTTGCGTGTACCGAATGATATTAGTTTGAAATGATAAAGTCAGCCGCAAGCTTCAAACGCAGTGTACGGTCTCTCTTCTTCACATTTAGGAGCTTGGTGATAGGAATTGCGCAAGTTGATAGAGTGCATACGTCATAGCTGGCTACTTATTTCATTGTGCTATCGATTCTTGGTAACGGGTAAGCGTCAAGTTCAGTGTAATGATTTATTGTATGTGAATAGTTGACCACCATCCTGCGCTTGTGATTCTCTGTCTTGGTAACCCAGACCTTGGCCCCCCAAGTCGAATAACTCTCTTCAAGGATATATTCTTTTAAAAGTCTATATTTTTATATTTCAATAAATTTGGCGTCGGGCTCAGAATGCCACCTATATTTTATAGAAATGTGTTAGTAGGAGTATTTATGCGATACGTTCGCTTCTTTGTACTACGACAAACGAAACACTGCTTGAAAGAATGTTCAAGCACTCATGAACATCTAGCTACAATTCATTGGTTCAAACTTGCCTGATGGCTCCAGGACCTGTGATGATGCGAAGACATGTGAAGCACTCTAAGTATAATCCTTTAATTAAAGAAGCTATCCTGATTGAGGCAGAGATAAAAAATGTTGGGAAAACATAAAATATCAAAGATGAAGAGGGCCCCACAATTTCAGTTCCGGAAATGAAAAAACCAAATATGGGCTGGATACTTTAGAGAAGTGCTTAACATGAATAGCAAGGAAATTGTGAAAAACTCTGACCAGATCGAAAATAAAGAAGGGAAGATTTGATAGAAAATGCTCAATATATAATTATAACGAATGAACTTGAGAAAGCACTGGGCAAGATTAAAGATGGGAAATCTCCCGGCTTTGATGGGGTCGCGGTAGAACTTTTGAAGGAGGGTGTAGCTGGTTTAAAACAGGAGGTTTTATCACGTATGAATGAGATATGTATGACTGGGGTCAAACTGGGAGAGAGGTACAAAACAGTTATCATCCAAATATTTAAGTGTAAGGGAGATAATGTTGATTCCAATAATTCTGTAGGAATATCTCTTATTTGACACATTGCGAAAGTTTATGAGAGAATAGTAGAAAAAATAACAATAGAGTTAATAGAGCCTAAGCTGAGAGAAGAACAATATGATTTTATAAAAAAAATAGAGGTACAACTGATTTAGTATTTGCTTTGAGATTGGTCTTGGAAAAGTCATGTATATTTGCACGGTAGGTTCATGTTGTTATAGATATAAAGAAAGCTTTTATTCCTTTCCGAGAAATAATTTGTGGATTTGGTTGTAGAAATATGGTATTGGAGGAAGATTAGGAAGGGAAATGGAAGGTGTTTATAATTTATGCATATGAAATGTGACAATAGAGCATGAAAATGAAATATGATTTGAGGTGACAATAGGAGTGAAGCAGATACGTGTACTGTCCTTGTTATTCTTCATTATGTAGCAAATAGATCATAAGTTGAACAGGTCACAGGGGGTAAAAGAGATCTGTTTGTGTATGCTGACTATATTGCTTTTTGGATGGGTAACGGGGAGGATCAGTAAGAAAGGTTGATGTGCTTGCTGGTAGAGGTGTCTAGTGCAGGCTGTGTTGAAGATGAATGTTGATGAAACAGAGATTTTAAGTATCAGCAGAGACTAAAATCAAGAGCTTGTTGTAAACATCGATGAAATTACCCATAGGAAATTAAACTAAAGCAAAGTATCCAGGTAGTGTTTTTATAAACTAAAGTGGAAATATACCAGATATAACGGAGAGAATAGTAAATTATAGTCAAAAAGTTAAAATTGTGTATCCAATTCTAAAAGACAAATCTGAACCCAGGGAAGCTAATATTATTATTTGGTATAGTATCTTGATACCAATATTGACTTATGGAGTCGAAACAGGGTTAGTGAGAACGATAGAGAGGATCAGGATCCAGGAAGTGTAAATGGAGATTCTAAGATCGATAATGAATGTGACACGGTAGTAAAGAATCGTAAATGATCAAATGAGGGAGGAAGTTGGTACCACAAGTGTGTTGAGGATCAAGGAGGAGATGGTACTGGATACATGAGGGAACGATATTGGTTGGCAGACGCAGGAAGAGGTGGAAAAATTATGTGGAAGAAATTTTGCTGAAAAATAACATAAATCCATAAATTAGCTGAGAGGAAATGAAACATTTCGTGATCGTTTCGAGGGTAAAAGGAGGATGCGTCAAATGACAGGTCGGTGCCTACCTGGGACCAAAGGAAGAAGTAAGATTGTATCTTAATACTGTGTATACCTCCCATGCTTACTCATTTATCCTACAGCTGGCAAAGACTGAAATGACGTCACGAAGCCCCTTCAATTGTTACGTCAATAAAGGAAAGGTGTTGTGGATCGCATAGCATAATTCTTATTTTAGTCCTAGAACTAAGGGTAGTTTACTTATTACAGATTTTTTTAAATTTGTTTAATGTTTATGTTTGAAATGGATATCTATGGTGTGTTTTATCTGAAAAATAACACTAGATCATACTATTTAAAAAAAATAGTTATGGGTAGTTAACTGTAGAAAGATTTTGGAAAAATTAAAATATTTTGAAAAACCTATAACGATTTTGATGGATATCTGGGGAGTGTTTTACATTATATATAATACTGTGTAAGTTTATTTTTTACAGAGAAAAAATATGCAAGTATAGTTTACTTATAGTTAGTTCTTGGAGGTTTTAATTTTTTTTTAAATAGCTTTAACAAATTTGTTCAAAATTCATACCTGAAAAGTATTTATTACGATTATCAATATTATATGTATGTTTTTCTGAGGTAAACTTAATGGAAGTATTAACTAATAAAAGATTTTTGAGAATTTTGGTACGAATTATATTTGATAAAGTTATTATTATTATTATTACTAGCGCGTCTTATTACCCATTCGGGTTGTACGCACTTACTCTCATGTGTAATGATGGGTAGATTGTAAGATGAAATGACCCGCCTCGGTGGCGTAGTTGGCTAACTCGCTAGTCGTGTTGAGCTGCTCGCCTGCTGAGGACGGGGAGATCGAGGTTCGAATCTCGGTCGGGTGAACTGGGGGTGGTTTTTCCTAAATGGTTTTCCACTCTCCCTCCACGCAAATGCGGGTTCACGTCCTCTAATTCAACCTTCCCAATTCCCAATCCATTGGCTTAATTAGTACTTAAAGCGTACAACCCGAACGGTTAGTAAGACGCGGTGCTAAATAATAAATAAATAAAGATGAAATGGAGGACCAACAGTTGGAATCCGAACCACAGTGTAGGCCTGGCATTCCAAACATTCACAAGCTGGGATTAATACACGTCTTGTCAGAGGTGGAGGGTTTGGCAATCAGAAGAATCTGTGCTGGGACCGAGGATTGAATCCCGGACCCCAGCACAGAAATCTGACACCTTACCCCTAGATCATCAGGTCACCTGATATATTTGGTAAATTATGTATGATTGTGTCATACCATTTATTTAAAGTAGGCCTACTGTTAAGTGCCATTCCCAGAAATAGGACTATTGGATATGTCTAGCTTAAAATAAACTATCCAAGGAAACAGGTCAATAAGTGTGAACATTGTTAGTACGTACCGACGATCAGTCTGTTGGTCTTGGTTACATTTCAGCCACCAGAAGAACTTCAAGAAGTGCTGTTATCACTTAGCTATCTACCTTCGGCTGAGAGACTAACTGTGGTGTTACTGAAGGCGAGGAATCTTTTCCTTCCACAAGACAAGGAAAATATTGGTAAGACATCTTCGTTCTCTTACTTAACGATATTACTAGTAGCCGGTATATTATGACAATAAGTCAAGATAAAATTTCCAATATTAATCTATTTTATCTTAACTAAGCATGCTTTCCAGCTAGAGCAAAAATGTAAAATGCATATTTTGGCTGTTTAACTGTGCCAACTACCTACCTAGCTATGAAATTGGTCAGCATGTCAACAGATCGCTTCTGCACGGTATCAAAGCGGATGCCTCTCCTTTTTAACCCAATCTTTTCCACCACAGCAAGGAACATTACTGCTGACTAGCTTATAGATTTAATTTTGTGGAAAACTAAGATTTAATAAACTAAAATATTTAAAATTACTATTTTGCAGAGTTAATTTCTAAATTATACATGTTTTCTCGTCTTATTTTTGTTTTTCGTATATTTTTCAATAAGGCTGTTGGTCAATTAAATAAGAACTTTACCGCCTTTTCATTCTCATATTATATTTATTCAATTTTTTTAGCACCACGTCTTAGTCTCCATTTGGGTTATCCATCTATGTACTAATTTCACTAATGAGTTAGTGATTATGAAGAGTTAATTTAGAGGAAGTGCACTCGCATTTTCATGGAGGGAGAGTGGAAACATATTTATGAAAAACCACCTTAAGTGCACCCGACCGGGAACTTACCATGATCTCCCTGTCTTCTACAGTCTAGTCTATTGCTAGAGTAGTACCTTAGACCATGAGGCCACCGAAGTGGGTATATTTACTACTTGAGCCGGGCAATTACCTTGCCCGAGATTTTGGTAGTAATAGCAATCCATCTAACTTAAATTACAAAAATATTTGTTTTTAGTTTTAATTCGATAACATTTCACTATGACTGTTGTGGGAGAAAGATATTATGGAGTAGTGTGAAAGTTGGTGAAAGGACGTGACCGAACATTTTTCTTTTTTTTAGATGGTAGTCACGATTGTGGTTGTTATATTGGACTTATACTCTCATTTTATCTTGTACCAACTGCTGCTTCCCAATTAACACGAAAGTTCTCGGGACTCTGAATGATAAATTAAGAACTAAATTAAAGGCAGGAACTCATAATTATTATAAACTATCTTTAGACTATCTTTGGTTTGAGTATTTATGTACTATGTCTTATTGTATTTATGTGTTTGTTATTTTTATTATATTCTAAATAATGATTAAATATGTTGTTAAATATAAAACCATGGCTTGAGATCGGTTTCCCTACTAACTAGTTTTTTTCCACGGCTTCACTCTCATTAAATTCAGGGAGTTCCTCCCCCCCCCCCCC
>CABFOV010003874.1:0-21214 GCA_902141375.1 Timema poppense | reverse complement strand
ACGCTAGCAGTAGCACCCTTACGTGGAGGTATTATTGCAATCAACACAAAAAGAAATAATTTAAATGTACTATTTAAGAAACAAAACTAAATAAACTTAATTTACATTCAAAAATATAAAATAACTAAAAAAAGCTCCTAGACTTATATTTAAGATACAAGATTAATGTAAGCACTCGTCCTGCGATACGTTGTTTTACTAGAAAACATGTCAGCGTATGAGGGTTGAACGATTTACTGCAGGCTGATCTGTTGGATTTGACACCGTACCCTTGATCAAATAAGTATTACAATTATCTTATAAGCATCATCAATGTGTATTCCAGACGTGTTTGGACTGTACACGCTAAGGCTAAGATGGGGATGAACCTCATCGCGGTTATAATGCACGTCCTTTGTCGGGATCACGATGAACTTAACATTCCGTTGACTTACACTTAGAGTATAGTAACATATCATAACGTAAAGATTCTCCTCGTGTTTTTAAAATGGAAGCCATCACGATGAACTTAACATTCCGCTCACCTAGAGTGACGTATAGTAACTTGACGTACAAAGCTCTCCAGGGAAATATTTGTACGTCAAGTTACCATAAGTGAAGGGTATCACGTGACCTAGCCAGCCAATCATTATACAAGTGGCTTATACAGGGCTATTTAGTAATTCATTTGTTGGTTTTATTACCTAGGTCTACTCTTTATATTCTGTTCTTATGATCGGACATTGAAACAAAATAGTTAAAGTAAAATAGGAAAGCTAGATTTATCAAAAAGTTTAATGATAAATAATTATGGTATGATATAAAATAGTAAACATTCACAGATAATCACTTTACAAATAGTACAGATCACAGCTCATACTCGAGAACACAGATGTTTGGCTCGAATTGTTACGTTAAGTTACGTGAATCTTGATCACACATCTGTTTTCTTAAGTTAAGTGAACTTTAAATGAAAGCTACGTTAAGTTAAAGTTAAGTTGATCGTGATTCTGGCATCAGACAGGTGACCGCAAATTAAACAGTTTACCACCCGCACGTCATCTACAAGCGGATGATTGGAGAGAATCATACAACATCGATTTTAGAGCGTTCATGGGTAGGTAGAGAATAAATCAACTTTCTACGTACAGCAACGTCAAGGATCGCGTCGTGGAACGACTCAATTGGATTCCCAAGAAAATTATATGATCGATTCTTGACTCTACGATTAAGATGAGGCCTATAGACGTTAAAGACGGTAGACTTTTACGCACCATCTTAGCTCATACCAAAACGATCGAGCCTACACCGAACAAGCTTAAAGTCAATGATATTGTTCGTATCAGTAAACATTCGCAAAGGGTTGTACCAAAAAATGATCAGTGGAACGGCTTTAAGATATTTAAGGTCGTCGATATGAATCTTAGATTTTCCCTACTTGAAGACCTTTCACGGGAATATTCTACGATAGGGAGCTTTGTAAAACATTGCATTCGGACGTGTATCTCGTGGAGACCATCCGACGAGTAAGAGATTACGTCAAATTGTTAGGGTTCAACTCTACGCACAATTTGTGGATATCGTGTAGGGAGGGGAGAATAACTCTTGTCCAATTGGTTTCCTATCTCTCTTCTTCTCCGAGCGTCATAAGCCTGGCATTAGTGTCCGGCCGAACAGTCGGCTTCGGCCACCTTTGGCCATAAATTGCACCTTCGGCAAAATAATCGGCTTCGACCAAAATTTGACCTAAGGTCTCGCCGAAGCTGAAGTTTCATTTAACTTACTTTACCTGATGTACGCTCGTAGGTATGGTACGGGATCGGTCACTTGACAAGCGACAACTGACAAGTCAGTGTTGGATTATGGCTCCCGGTCGGTAGACTAGTCAGTAGGTCAGTAGTCAGTGGTCCGTGTTTATTGTAGTCTGGTGTTACTATCAGATTTATTAAGAACTTTCCCCTCAAACGATGGATAATATAATTAATTATTATATACATAAAATATAACTGATTAATTTTGTATACGAGACTGGATGGCAATCAAAATAATTTAGTCACTTTTTCAAAGCCAAATATTAAGAGGAAGAAGTGATTGATATATTTGTCATAATTTTATTATGTATTTATATTATTTTGTATCACAAGTTAAGAAGTGTATTCTTCTTTATTTTATAACAATAAAAACTGTGACTTGTTATTTAAATAAACACTAGGCCTATCTTAAATTTTAAATGCAACAGAAATTGCATTAAGCTTAAAAATAGAGATTTTTCGGCCGAAGGTGAAAAAGAAAACGAAATTTGGCTTCGGCTTCGGCCAAAAAAATAACCTTCGGTCGGACAGACACTACTTGGCATGTAGGAGCCCAGCCGTGGATGGCTGTCCAAGACCTTCATCATCTTCGGCTTTAAGAACGACTACAGTAGCCCCATGGCTTCTTTGGTGCTGACTGACAGTTCACAGCTGACAATCAACATTTAGGTATATTTAGGTATATACCTAAATGTTGACTGTCAGAAGTGACAGCTGCTAAACACATGTTTTTGCAGATCATATGGTTCGGCGTAGGGGTACATAATTTAGTCTGGTAACTTTTGAAAGCCGTCAGCTGTGAGCTGTCACTCAACACCAAAGAAGCCATGTGACTACTATACAGACTCTAGAACCTTCCCAGATATTCCAAGGGCACACACGACCAGGAGGCTTTGTGTGAAGCTTTGAACTAAGTCTAGCAGGAAGGACGCAATCGGGTTAAGAGTTTGTTGGAGATCGAGAAGGGCCGTACCTATAACGTGTATCGTTTAGAAGGAGAAGGGGAGTGAGGCTGAATAACCCAACCCCATTGTGCTCGGTAATTTTAGGAGAGTTCGACTACCCAGTAAGAACTTCGGCAGGGAAACTATTCGCCGTTTTAACGCCTCCTAACGGGGTCTAACGTATTGCCTACGAACTTTTCAAGTGGTAGTGTTTTATCAACGTGCCTTCCAAATACTTTCAGAAGGATGTGGTCGTATGAGAGAAAACATACCTATATAGTTCTCAAATAATATATTCTGTACGTTGAAGAGACTCCATCTTATTTGTATGTGTTTTTTGTATGGTTACCATTGTATGTAAAAATTCTGTAAATTTAAAGAATCTGCATTATTTATTTAACTTTAGCCTATTGTTGTTCTATATGCATGCACTATTTACCCTTAACCCGTTATTGATTTTAAAAATAATAGGATGTATGGTCTCAGTGGAGGAAAGAAAAATCTATGGAGACAGAAGATGCATACGGGTGCCTCGGATGGGAAGGCTTGGAAGGAGAGAGGATGATCCGAGAGGAAGGGTATGACCTAGAATGTGAGAGGGGGATCTGAGAGAGCTGTCTGGGTCTAGGGCAGGGGAAGGGGAGGGAGTTGGAGGGGGTAGGCTGGCATGGGGAAGGAGCAATCTGATTCTTCGGACGGACCGCACACAGTGGTGGAATCTCTGAAGGAAAGCGAGATGCCCGCGGAGCTGTCCTGAAAGTGAGGCTGTGTACAAGAGGTTGCAGTAAATATGCAAACGAGTGTCATGGTTCTTGTCCTTGGGGAAGTTCTCCATTTAAAAGTGGAGGGGGAGTTCCTTTGTGTGCCCTGGCTGTGAATATACTATCTTACTCAAGTTCCCTCTTTTGTATGCGCGCAACCTGCTGCGACATATATGTTTACTACTTACTCCCAGTTTTGTCGGCTTCGCTTGCTGATGAGATAGCGTGATGGTATATAGCTTACTCTGTTACCAGGAAAATAAGAAGTTACAACAGAAAAAACCTTGTCTCGATCCGATTAGTTATTTTTGAGTTTACTAGCACTCAACAGACAGACAAACATTTTAAAATTAATTATATTTTGGTCTTCTTATCGCTTATACTGTCCAGAAAAAATAGAAACTCCGCAAAAAATTCGAATGTACAGATAGACCTTAGTGTTTTACTGTAGCCAATGTATAGATCTGATTATCTGCATTATTTATTATGTTGGTGTGAAATAGTCCCACACATGTACCAGCCTCTTAACCCAATTAGTTAGATGGCAGCTTTAACCTCTTCCAGAAATCCCTTCGAGCAAGGTATATTAATGTCACTCACAATTTAAAATAAGCACATTTTCAAAAGTGCACCCATGGTATATAATAACAATATGATTTTGAAATAATCCCATCCTTCTCTCCCTAACCCTACTCTATAGAATCATATGACTCGTTATCACGTTTAAGATTTTCAGAGTACTACGCAGAGTGAAGAGGATTGTGATTAGGGGTTGTGTAAGTGGAAGTAGATAAAATAGCCTACAGCTTTTGTATTCTTTAAGTTGAAAGATTACACCCAGACACAGGAATTGAACCTGGGACCTTTAACTTAGTGCACCAATGTTCCTGCCACTGAGCGCATGTGTCGATTCTTGGTTAACTTAGTGGTTAGGGCATTGGTGTGCTAAGCCAAAGGTCCTGGGTTTGAATCCCGTGATTGGGTGTCTTTTTCAATTCAAATAATATGACATTTATAAGTGGCTATAACAGTACCTAATAATTATTTTAATAGCTTGGCTTAATCTATCACTACAGCTTTTGGCTATGGTCCAATAATATTGACAAATAAACTTTTTGATTTTTGAATTGGAAGTGTACTACACATATTGATTGGGAAACACATTTAAACTTTGCTATGGCTGATTCCACAGTCTGTTTGATGGAACAACATGGAACCAATGTATTTAGGCCCTTCATATTTGGTCAAGTTTGTAGTATAAGAAAAAAATAATAATTTGTTTTCTTGTAGATCCATTTGTGAAAGTGTACCTCTTGATAGGAGGAAAGAGAGTCAAGAAGAAGAAAACTGCTTCTAGGAAGGGAAACTGTAATCCTGTTTGGAACGAGGCGCTAACGTTCAATGTTCCTTCGAACAATCTGGCTAACACTGCGGTTGAGGTAAACCCAAATTATATTTCATAGAAATTCATCTTCTTATAAAGTCCTTCGCATTCTGTATTGTACTGTGTATAATGTATTTATACAAACGATCACGTATGTTGGCCAAATTAACGTGAGCTAACTAGAATAGTTATCTGGTAGTAAATTAAAGACTGCATGATTCTGTTTGAAGATGATGTAAATCTGTGCATGTGGTAATTTGTTGTAAAATTATGTTTAGTCTGGACATGATATTGCATATGTGAGGATACTTATTCATTGCTTATGATCTTGTCAAGGATAAAAGATAATCTAATATTAAATAACAGGAAAGAGCATTAAGCGTAGTAGTAACTAAACAGAAAAAGTAGTAATGAACAGCAAACTATAGAGTATTGAAAATGCCCTATCATGAGTGAAGTAATTGTTTATTTACTGCTTTATCGTGAGTATTGATTCGCTCCCCCTTTCACATAACTTTTCCAGGTATGTGTAATGGACCAAGGGAACGACCTGATTGGTAACAACCCTCTCCTGGGTTGCTGCGTGATAGGTCCTCAGGAAGAAGGTCCTGAGAGAGACCACTGGTGTGACATGACTCAGAGCCCCCGCAAGGCTGTTGCCATGTGGCACACGTTGCGGTAAGAACTCCTCACTAAGAGAGCATGCGTGGCCGCAGCATGTCGAGGATCGAGATGTTAAATCACATCTATCGTCAGTTTACTTTAAGGGCGAGTATTAGATGAAAAGCGTGGGGGTAAGACAGATCAATCCCTCTTCCTTATACAACTTCAATATTGCTTGCAGCATCCTCTCCCTGTAATCATAAAATCATGTCTTATAGTAAACCAAAAATTAAATATTTATACTGAGGAAGGGGTTTGCATGCACTACTTACAATTTTGTGGTTTGGTCTATTTTACATTTCATGATGAATAAGTTCATCATCAAAATATATAAGAATAGTATTAAAAATTAACCATATAACGTTTTGTGAGGCAAATAAAATCAAGCTTCAACATTAATTATACTAAGAGCAGCTGTATTAAAATTAATATGAAATTATTTATAAATGATTTCAAAATAGTAAAACTCAAAATCAAATAAAGGCAAGGACACACAAAATAAGAATATATTATTCTGGTATGTATTAATAAGCTTACCCTACTTATAAATAAGTATTTATGTTAAATAATGACTGGACAGTATAATATATGATAGAGTTTAGATGATAATAATATTTACTATTTAGAGTTCTGGCTCATAGGTTGATGTCTAGGCGAACAAGGGTTGACAGGACTGTACCAGTAGGCCTAAACTATTCCACCCCCCTCCTCGCCCAATCAGTATCGAACTTGCCCTTTAAAGTTAATAAACATAAGGCCAGTCAGTAGTGTTTATTCAATGGAAGCAAGGAAAGCAACGCTTCCCTAAAATTAAAATGGGAATAAAGAAAATAAGAGAAAAATAAAGTTAAAACAAATTATTATAAATTATAAATCTCGCTATTCGCCAACAATTAGTATAATGTTAATAATAGTTGAGGTGACTGCTTTTCTTTCTTAGAGCAAGCAGATCTTTCTCAAATTGACTGGTCTCACTCTTTATTCCATCAATCGCTTGTTTCTGGGTCTGTCCGGCCCTCATCGTGGAAAGGGAAGCAGCGTTTCTCTAGGCGAGTATTAGCTCAGCTCAGTTTAATATCATGATTGGTGTATAGTCATATATAATATATTGTTAAAATTTTATTTTTTTGGCTGTTTTTAGCAATATGTATTGTTTATAGATATAATTATGAGCACTATATTACAAAATAATGTATCTATCAACAACATTTAAAAGAATTTAGTTTTATTTTAAAATAATATTGACACTTTGATTCTCCAAGGGAAGTGGTTTATTTCTTTGCATGCAGTAGGAGAATAATGAGTGTGTCGACAAATGTAGGGATGGAAAAGGAAAGCTGCTGTGTTAAAACTCATTTAAGTAGTATTTTGAAGCATAGCTTTTTATCTTCCTTTTTTCGCCATAATACTTTAAATTATACTTAAAAAACAAGAAAGGACCCGTGTGAGTTTCCAATTAAACTAAGGTCCATCAGACCCCCTTTATTGTAGCCTTATTTCTTCCCTTTGTCCAGAATTGAAGACACGCCACTGGCCAGTACTCAAAAATGTGTTTTTCTGTAGGAGGGTAGCTCTACATGAAATGGATCATGTGTGAATCACCTGACAGGAGATGACAAGGATTTTGTTTCCTTACAACGAATCCTTCTTAAAGTAGGTACGGTACCTAATTTAAAGTGTTTTTAAATACATAATTTGGGTTGAAGGTGTTATGGATATTAGGTATGTTAGTTAAATATTCTACAAGCCCAGGCAATGAGGATAAACCACAAAATAATAATTAATAATATTTTCAGAGGCTCCTTAAGGTGAGGATGCAGGGAATGTGAGTAAAGGTGAGTGTTTTTGTAGTTTTTGTAGCAAAACCTTTTTTTTTGGTCAAAATAAATCAATTATTGCTTCTTTACGAACATATAGATTAATCTTCTTCACATGTTGACCTCGAAAGTTGAAAGTTGTTGAATATTTGTCAAGGGTGTACTGAAATTTCATGACAATTTTTTCTCTTCATTTAAAAAGGCTTTTAGATAATGTCACTATGCTCATGACAAATATTCATCAAATGTTGATATCACCATGTGTTTGTATAGTAGCAATATATTTTGATTTATTTGGGCAAAAAAAATGTTTTGCTATAAAAAGTGCAAAAACACCTTTTCCCGCATTCCCTACATCCTTACATTTATCTCCTAGACAACCACCCTTAGTACGGTCTTAATATTTGTTATCCCTCAGTCTTACTACCTTTTCAGGTTATACGAATGTATATGATGATTACTCTATTGCGGTAGGGTTGAGGAAGGGAGTATTCTAGAGGTAATTTACATGCATTTGCGCAGAAGAAGAATGAAAAACCATTTAAGGAAAGCCATCCTCAGAAGACCCAACCGGGATTTGAACACCCATCTCCCCATCATCAGTAGGCAAGTATAACACGAGAGTGACGCCTTAGACCATTCGGCCACTGATGCACGTAACGGCCTTGATAAAAATACATTTGTTCATTACATTATTTTGTGTATGGTTGGTCAAACAGATAGTGAGGTGGAGGAAAAAGTTTAGTACAGTCCTAGGAAATCTTGCTTGTCCTTGCAACAACTTACAAGCCACCTCTGATTAATGTAAGATATAATATATAAAAATAGAGCGAATCTTCGGATGTGACCAAATTGTAATTGAAGGTTTGAATAAGACAGGGTGGATAATATCACTGTGCATGCCAACAAGGCTGTGATGTTGAGAGCTAATGACGAAAGAAGCAAATTATATTTTGTACACAAATAGTAATCAACCATAATATCCTAAACAAGCACTACTATAAGTATATAGTCAATTAACGTACATTATAATCACATATTCTTAAAATTATTAACTACTATATTATTAATGTTATTACTTTATTTTTTAAAGAGATTTTAAAAATTGTTGTTGTTCTTAAACATATGAAAATAAATGTGTGACTAAAATAAACGGTTGTTGACAACATGAGTGGGCATTGTTGATGTTTATAAATGTTTGATATTGTATGAGCATACATGTTTGTAAAACATAAAATTTGATATGTTGTCTTGCTTTAAGTTTTAGATTATTACAAAATATTGTAAGACCAGTTAATATCCATATAAATGTGATGAATGCTAATTTTGAGAACATTGCTAGGTTTTATCCAAAATATGTTAATAGGTGATACTCCTTTATTTTGTAATTATATTATAAATATAATTTGTCAGCTATATTGCACCAATTGCATATAGCTTACATTGTAAAGAATTATTATTATTATTATTTGAGGTATTTAACGTGCACTTTACGAACCGACTGATTATATTGGCACACGAGGATTTCTATGAGCGAGAGTGAAAGGGACTAACAATTTTGCCGGCAAATGGTTCTTTTCAATATCGAATGTCGAATAAAAACAAAAGCACTTGTAATATGATATATTTTCTAAAGCATAGGGTTTTCAATACAGTCGCTGGTATGTCCAAAATAGAGAGAAATGCTTACTTTCTTCATATTTTGTACAATGGTTTCAAATGATAAAATTAATTAAATTTGCTGCAAATAATTAATTTTAATTATCTGTTTATTAATATGAAATTACAATTTAAATATTTATGAAACTATACAGGGTGTCTATAATTTTAAGTGCATACAGTTCAGTACGGTAGAGTTTCACGGTGGATATCCTGTACTTAATGAAAGTCTTAGACAAAAGTTTAAGTTTTCTTACAGGCCTAGCATTATTCAGATATGTTCCATGGCACTAAACCACTATTACAAATAATAATTATAATTGTTTGGTATGAACTATTATTAATATTATTAATATAATTTAGGTTTATTTAGCCACAGATCAATTTAACATGAACTTAGCATATTTGCAAGAATGTAACCACAGAGTAGCTCGAGATATAGTCCTTACATTTGAATCAAAGTATGACAGGAACACAATATATTTAAACTATAGTTATTATTAGTCTTTATTACTAGGCAACATAAACAAATAAGTATTTTTAAGGTGGCTTTCATATGGGCTAGTTACTTTGTATAAACTTGTTGTGACTTTGTGAATAGTGTACATGTCTTGTGGGATTTGTTATCAAGAATTGGCTCAGTGTGAGAAAATGTATTATCATCTAAATATTGTAAAATTTTGATAATACTAAATTTTACCAACTTAAATACAATTTTATTAGTGTTGGATGCATTAAAAAAATAGAGTATTTATATTTTTTAAATGTATTGAAAAACCCAATTTAAGATTCTTTTTTAACTTGGTTGATTCATTAGGAAATGTATCCGCTCAAATGAAAAACATATTACATTTATTATAGTAAAATTGCTTGTATAATAACATAAGACATTGAACCCACTCCTATGTTAGTAGTTTGAATTTGTTTCTGAATGTTAAACTAGCAAACTTTTAAAGAAAGGCCTCCTTTCCAATAAGTGTTACATTTAAGCTTGAAACTTTAGTGCGATTATAAAATATGTAAAATTGCCTTCCTAAATAGAAAACGCTTATCTTATCTTCAGGGATTTTTCTATGTTTAAGTCCCTATTCTCTCTCTCTCTCTTTCTTTTTTTAATGCTATCTGAATGACAATTTTTTTTATATGATCACTAAAGTGAAGAAATATTCACTAAGGAAAGTATTTATTTATTTATCAAACCAAAATATTTGTACCTGAAACTTATAATGTTTAATTCTATTAACACTATCAATACAAAAAATTAGTCATGTGAATAATAACTACCAAACAGTGTAAACTCACAAGTTAAAATATACTATAGAACAGTGTAGCTGATAACTTGGTGGTCTAGAGGTAAAGTGTTTGACTTCTGTGCTGGACATCCAGGGTTCAATCCTTGTTTCCGGCACAGATTTATCTGATTTCCAAACCCTTCTTTCACCGCTGACAAGATGTGCATTAATCACAACTTGTGAATGTGTGGAATGAGGCCTCCACAGTGGTTCGGATCCCACATTAAATTGTAGGACCTCCATTTCATCTCACAATCACCCTACTATTACACATTAGCGTGTGTACAAACCATACGGGTAGTAAGACACGGTGATGATAGTAATAAATAAATCATAATAATATTATAATTTAACAGCCCCACTATTTAAAATACCCAGCAAATTCCCTCTTCAAAATATTATACAAACACTTGAAACATAATTTTGAATATCCAACAGCATATTTTAAATCTATCAAATAAAAAAGTAAAAATATTCAAATAAACAGAATTGGTAGACTTCTTTAAATCTACCAAATAAAAAAGTAAAAATATTAAACGAAAAGAGGTACTTTAAACCTAAAAAATAAAGAAGTTAAAATATTCTAATAAACAGAAAACTATAAATCTATCCTTCACCTCTGACAAGACATCTTGTGAATGTGGGGAATGCCAGGCCTCCACCATGGTTCGGATTCCACGTTAAACTGTAGGTCCTCCATTTCATCTCACAATCACCCTACCATTACACATTAGCGTAAGTGCGTATAACCCGAACGGGTAGTAAGACGCGGTGCTAATAATAATAATAATAATAATAATAATTTAAATCTATCATAAAAAAAAGGGAAAATGTTTAAATACTCTGTAGACTCATTAAAAATATTCTACAGAGGACTGTAAATCCATCGTATAAAAAACTTAAGAAGAATGTAGACCCACCATTTAAAATACTATACATATTAATGTAGACCATTGTTTCTTTAACTTTCTAGAAGAGCAGCACCAATTGATACATTCCTTATATTTAACAACATCCTTGATATTAAACATTCTTATATCCAGGCATTAAAGAATTAGGAGAACTCTTTGTAGAGGACATACTTAAAATATAAACTCTTTTGTAATTAAAAACATACTGTAAGAACACTAGTGTATTTTTTTTTGTGCGATACTTGACATCTTAATATTTTCACCAAATGTTTGTGACACCCTTATACACCCATTGCAGCAGTACAGGGCAATAAATTTACAAACTGTTTTTTCAAAGGTAGAAGTTTATACCACATCTCCTACCACTCGCCACCCTGTGTTATGAGTTTACTCACTTCTGGGGCTTGTTTCATAAAACTACAAATCTACAATTTACAGTTTACAAGTTACAAGTGAATGTATACAAATGAAAATAGTAAGGGTTTCATAAAGAACATATTTTGACTAGTAAATTCTACTGCAATTGTAGAAAGTATTTACAATTCAGCTGTTTGATTTACAAGGGAAATATTAATATATACAATTTAGTCCCCATTGCCACAGCTACAAAAAGTACACAAACTGCTTTTAATTATTATGTGATATTTTTAGTTAAATATTAAAAGATGAGTTATTAAAAAAGTATGGACATAAATAAATTTTGTTAGGAGTTTCCTAAATTCAAGTTAAGAAATAAAATAAAATTATGTAA
Source organism: Timema poppense (assembly GCA_902141375.1). Classification (NCBI taxonomy): domain Eukaryota; kingdom Metazoa; phylum Arthropoda; class Insecta; order Phasmatodea; family Timematidae; genus Timema; species Timema poppense. The sequence continues at coordinate 9,242 of CABFOV010003874.1, read as the reverse complement.
TGAAGTAGAGTATATTATTATTTTTAGTTTTTGAGGCTCAACATAACTCTAAGGCACTGCGTAGTTTAATTTTTTTCTCAACTAAGGTAGTTGCTGATTTATTTGTACAATAATAATGTAATACTTTCTCAGTTTTCAATGAACTCACTCTTTGTCCATTGGCAGCAGTGTAAAGTGTGAACTGTGTTCTTTTTTTCATTGTAAAGGCCATATTGTGTTTGTCCCCCCTTTTATATATTTCTATCCACCTTTCCTATACCTTCTTACATATATAATACAATTAGGTACCTCATAAAGCGAAAAGAGGTTTTCCTTATAGAGTTATATCAATGAACTCATTCGAGACTGTTCATATGTTGCCATCTCCTAACCTCAATAATCACCTATTAAAACCCTTATCATACTTCTATAAACATAATACACTTTTTACTTTGAATGTTTACACATGTGATTTGTTCATTAAAGTAGTATCCTGAACTAATTATATACAACTAGCAGTGCCAGATTAACACAGTAGCAAAAGTAGCATATGCTACGGACCTCGCGTTTTTGAGGGCCCTCAATATAAAATAAAATAAATTAATTAATTGAGAGTTTGAAAAAAAAAACTTGTAAGCTGTCTGGTGAAATGGCATCCCAGCATATTCTGACAAGCTGACAACACTGTTGTTAACATGCCAAAAGAATGCCATGATGAATGATCCTACCATAATTTGGGTTCGTTTGATAGCTGACAATTCTTTGGAGTCCAAACGTATAAAATACTTTGCTCATCTATTTGTTACTAATGGTTACCAACTGCAGTGGAGAACATTCATTTTCAAAACTTAAAAGGATGTAAAATTAATTGAGGAACACCATGGAGCATTGAACATAAACTACTGCATGAAATAGACATTTCCAGTATCATCAACAAGTTTTCTCAAGCTAAATTTAGAAAAATTAACTTTTAGTTGTAGTTTTGATACTTTTGACATTTGGCATTGATACTTACATGTAAATAGTAATAGTGATGGTTCTAGAGGCTATAAACTGGGGGTGTGGGGCCATATTTTTATACTGACTACTTAATTTTTCATGCATGATTCTCTTACAATAATGCGATATTTCTATTAGATAATAAATTTGAATCTGAACTATGTAAAATGCTTTTTTCACTACTTGATTAATTGCACGCAAGTACAGTACTTATTATTTTTGTCAAAACCACCCCAGGCTAGAACTGCCTTTGAATAATATACAGACGTTTAACTGACTGAATAGCAAATGAGTATATTGAATTAATTAACTCTTCAAGTAAATGACTTATATTTTAATATTCATGTGCATGTTTATAAATTTGGGGCCCCTTTATGATATTTTGCTACAGGCCCCACAATAGCTTAATCTGGCACTGACAACTAGCCCATTAAAATTGCCCTTGTAAAGTATTTTACGTATTGATTGTGAATTGTATTATATTTATTTAGCACCGCGTCTTACTACCCGTTCGGGTTATACGCTTTAAGTACTAATTACTCTAATGGATTAGGAATTGGGAAGGTTGAATTAGAGGAAGTGAACCCACATTTGCGTGGAGGGAGAGTGGAAAGCCATTTAGGAAAAACCACCCTCAGTTCACCCGACAGAGATTCGAACCTCAATCTCCCCGTCCTCAGCAGTCGAGCTCAACACGACAAGTGCGTTAGCCAACTACGCCACCGAGGCGGGTTTGTGAATTGTAAAAAATAATCCTTGATTTACAAGTGCTTTTAATCTATAAATAGCTTTATGAAACCAGACTATAATCTTACTTGTAAAAAAACTGTTGTAAATTGTAAAATTCCAATTGTAATAATTACAAGTGTTCACTTGTAGCTTTATGAAATATATTTTCCTCATTTCTTATAATTTACAAGTTAATTCTCTTGTATATTGTAGACTTGTAGCTTTATGAAACAGAACCCGCAAAAAAGTTATACCCTTGCACATTCTCAATGATGCTTTCTTGAAAGTATAAATACATAAACACAACTACAATGCTTTAAAAATAATTTACAAAAGTGTTATATAAAGAAAGACAAGTTAAAAAGTAAAAAAGATTAGAAGAAAGAGCATTCTGGTATAAACACCTCTATATCTGGTTCCCCACCCCCTCCCAATAATTAATTTTTTTACATATTCAAATTAAACTGTTTTAAGTATGACTACTATTAGAATTGATTGCTTTTAAATAAAACTATTTGTAGGCCTATACTGAATGGTTAAGTGTCAGTTTCACACCATGAATAACACTTGATGTAGTTATGTAATACAGCTCAAACCAGGTTTCTTTTCACAAAGTGGTGACTGGATTCTTCATTAGAGAACAATGGAAATGAGACTAGTTATAACCAATTGCCATTTTATCATTCATAAAAAAAAAAAAATATTTTACCTATTAAATTTTGTCATAAATTTTCATAGAATTGCACTTTGATGTGAATGCTAGTTCGAGCATAATCAACTAATGCTGTAGCTATCCAAGAGGAGATGAGCTTTTAAAACTCCACATGATCATGAGAGTAGCAATTTCTAGTAAAATCAATAAGTTATAAGTTAAAGTGCTTTCAAGATACAAATGAAAATTGAAAAAATAATTTGGTCAAATTATTCCAAATTGTCAATTAATTTTAAACCTTACTAAATTTTTATTGAAATATACATTAAATTTTGTTTAATCTAGATGTGATCTTGTGACGTTTTGGATTACCTTCACTTTTGTAAGCTATGAGGAAAAAAAAAATTTACTTTTTTTTGTTAATTTTAGAAATTTATTTGATTCACTATTTTAAGAGAGAAAACAAAATAGAAAGGTTTTCCTAGGTGAATAAATCTTCATTTTAAAAATTAATAGTGTATTGATTAATATATTTAAATTTGTAATATCCCAACGTGTGTGTAAATATGTTGTAAATTACAAAGGAACATTTAACATAAATAGTATGTAAGTCATAGTATATTTACTGCAAAAACCCCTAATGTTTATCTTATGTAAAAAGTGTTTTACACAAGTTGCACATGTGAAGATCCAATATTTTTATGAAGTATTTACTGATAATCATTTATCTTGGCAATTAAATATTTGGATGTTATCCAGTAAATAAAATATCAATTCTAATCATCATAAGCCATCACTAATCAATTAAATTTGTTAATCAAGATTAATGTATGAATATAGGCCTAAGTGGTAGGTATGTTTAAGCTATAAGAAATTGAGATGTCTTAATTGATTTTAAGTGAAGGTAACAATTTGGTTTTATACATGGATTTTTTATGAATGGATAATTAGAGCCCTGACAGTTGCAGATCACATGACTCAGCGTATGAATGCGTGACGGTAGATCTAGTATTTTTTTCTACCGATCAGATATTTAAATTCATCCATACAGTTAAGAACATAAATTTGCCTTCGAACCAACCAAATTGTACTTTGTTCTGTGTTTAGAAAATATTTTCAAACTTTTAGTTCTGGTGGTAAATCAAGAATTTTTTATAAGTTTGAATGGATTTTATCTACGATGCCCTGAAACAAAGTTTTTATTTCCTAATTAATTGTGTTGGATATGTTTGCTATTATACTTCGAATGATGGCTAAAATTTATTTATATATTTATTTATAAAGAAATCTGGTTTACATAAATTAAAATGTATTTTGTTAAAAAAACACATTTTATCAAAGTGATAACTTTTATAAATTATAGATTCATAAGGTGGTGGTATTTTAAATTGTTTAAGGGCAAAGTTCATTTTATAAATATGATTTAAGGTTAAGATAAGCCCAAGATCTATTAATAGCATTTAAAGACACACTCACATAAAATCACATCACCCTATTGTTAAATGTGCACTAAAAACCCATTGTTTTCTCCTTCAAAGAAGATTGTCTATATAGGCATTTCAGGATTTATATTTTTAAGTTTAATTTTATTTATAATTTAATAGATTTCTTGATTTTCCAGTTTGTCAACAATGAAGATTATGTTAAAGCCGTAAAATTTCTTTGTGCTTCAATTGTGTGGTTACAGTCTTAATTTTGGTACGCCACATTTTCTTTGTTATTAAAAGTAGTGGTTTTATGCAGTATAGTCAATTTGAAGATATAATCCCACTGATTCTATCAGTAAAACATCATTATATCAAAATCTAAACGTTCAATTACAAACTCAAGTTTGAAACCACTGTATCAACTTGAAAAATATGGATCTCATTTTGAAAATTCAGTTAGTAACTATTTGATCATCTCAAACATTGAGCTGTAAGCTATAATCGCATCTTGAAAACTAAAAGAGTAGCTACTTTCTTTTAAAAATTAAGTTGGTGTCTACCGTTCTATCTCAACTTGCAAATTAAGATGATAACTACTATCTTATTTTGAAAATTGAGTGGTTTCTACTTTCTCATCTTGAAAACTAAGCTTGTAATTACTATCTCATCTAAAAAACTAAGCTGGTAGTTACTATTTCATCTTAAAAACTATGCTAGTAACTACTACCCTCTTGAAAACTAAGCTAGTAGCTATGGTACTATCTTATCTTTAAAATTAAGCTGGTAGCTACTAATGTATCTTTAAAATCGAACTAATGATAACTATGTTGTTGTGTTTTCACAATTTGGAGCATAAAGTATCCAATATCTACTTTTAAAAATGGAATATAAACACTATATTTTCAAGTATTGTTATTAGCTCTTATTTTCTATTAAAAATATGTGCTGTGAGAAAAAAAGTTAAACAAATATGTCCCTACTCTTTGTTAGGTTACATAGCAAGTGTTAGTGTTTAAAAAATAAACATTCTGTTAAGTAAGGCTTGCATTGATCTCATTAGATCTTGTATCATAACATGCAGCACTAATAACTGTTGATATACCAGGATGTCATAACAGATATTTGAGAAAATAAATAGACATAATATATTTTCAAACAAATTGTTTTAAAATGCTGTTGGATTACAAATTATGGATAATGTGATAAATGTGATTAAAAAAATTATTAAAGATCAATGGCTTTATGAAAGCTTAAGTAAGACTAAAGTCTAATAATTAATTTAAAGACAATTTAAAGTGTGATTTAATTAAGTGCTATAGCCAATCTGTTGTTGAAATGTGTTTGGTATAATATTCAGAGCTGATGATGGGGATATGTTGTGTTATTATATTGTGCAATCTGGTGTGCTATCATACATAGATATATTGCATAAACCATTATATTAACGTCTTGTATCACAATCACTGTTTATAACATAATAAAAAAATTAAAATTATAATGGAACATGTGTTTGTTTTGGAATTAAGATACTCTGCCATAGAAGGATTGATCACTCTCCAAGTTTTTCAAACAGAGTATTAATGTTTTCAGTTTAACCTGCATCAATCACAAACTCTAATAATATTTTTTTAAACATACAAAAGACCCTATTGTAGATTAGGTATAATTTAAATGCCATGAATTTATGAAATAGGCTAACAATGGGTCCCCAAATTAATTTTATTTTTAGTGGAGGATAAGATTAATTAAAATAATGATAAATATATAACTAATGTGTATTAAAACCTTTACAGCCAAATAAATATTTGTATGAATCATTAATTGGATCCCTAATCAAACATGTTGTAACAGGATTGGTGGTAAGGGCTTTCTTTTGCTCTCTTCCCCTTTACCTGCTTGAGTTAATAACACACTTTTATTAGTTATTCTATTCCTTTTTCATTGCCATGTTGAGCAAGCCTTAGTGGTCCACCAGAGTTCTTTGAAAGACAAAATGAAGGTAATAGTGGTGGGTTACCTGAACTTCTACAGTCCAATTTTGATAGGAAGAAACATTTTTAACACACCCATGAAAGTTTGTTTTTAGCACTGCAACTTACTACCTGTTGAAGTTATAGCCATATGTACTAATCACATTAAAGACAAAGGGATGAGAAAGGTTGAATTTAGAGGAAGTGTACCCTCATTTGCGTTGAGGGAGAGTGGAAAACCATTTAGGTAAAACTCTTTCCAGTATACATCCAACCGAGATTCGAACCCTAATATCCCTGCCATCGGCAGTCTAGTCTATTAAAAGTGTAACCATGCGGCCATTGAAACTGCTCCAACTAGCTAGAAAAGACAAAGCATCCAAACCCCTTGAAATTAGTTCATCACTGAAAAAGGGGAAAGCTCAACTTCACCATTGATAAATTTATCAACTATGTGAGGAAATGAACTCTTGATACTTAGCCCAATTTAAAGACATGCTACCGACCGAGCTAAAGTTTTATATTATCAAGTTTTGATTTGTTTTAATCAGTACATTCAACACTAAACACTAAGGTTACTAATAAGTTAGTCCGCGGGATAAGGAGGAGTGAAGTTTAGAGAAAGTAGGGAGATGGAAAAACTATCTCAAGATAAATATACAAGATTCATAACTTGACCTCCTTGACACCTTAGACAATGTCACTACCAATTGATAATCTATTAAACTTGTTACATGTGTGGTCAAAAAATAGCTAGCATAATAGAAATGTAATGGAATTTATAAGATATCTTTGTATATTATTTTGGTTCTTTATCCAAGTATAATCTGATAAAACACCAAGAATAATTTTGGTTTAAGTAAGAAAGATTATACTTTTACCATATTTGAGTATTATACAACTTCACTCTAATTGCATATAAGTCAACAAAAATATATTAATCATAAATCTAATCATAGTAAAATAGCAACCGAACTATCAAATTAAATTTTCTTAACAATCTGGCGATTCCTGCTTTGCATTTGCCATATTGGTTCTGCTTCATTAACTATATAACCTCCTTGGTTTAATATTGAGGTTTAATTCTTACTCATTTATCGAAAATATCACGCACCAATGGGCACACCTTATCCTGTCATGAAATTGTGAATGAACTTCCTCATCCCCAATCAGTGGCATTAAATTAGTAGACTTGACAAGTAGTAGGTCCTGATGAGGGAAAGACCTAGCATCATCATTAACTGTTTCCTGTCTGTGGCCAGATCAGTTTTAATAAGATGGTCAGTGACCCGGTGATCTAGGCGTAAGGTGTCAAGAGTTGTGTGTTGGGGGTCCAGGGTTCAATCCTCGGTCCCGGCACAAATTTATCTGATTGCCAAACCCTTCCTTCACCTCTGACAAGAGTGTATTAATTATAACTTGTGAATGTATGGAATGCCAGGCCTCCATCATGGTTCAGATCTGAGGTTAAACTGTAGGTCATTCATTTATTCTCACAATCACCCTACCATTACACATTAGCATAAGTGCCTATAACCCAAACGGGTAGTAAGGCGCACTGCTAATAATTTTTTTTAAATAAGATTCCTTTATCTTCCTCTGTCCTTCCACCTTTCTTCGTCTTCAATTTGTTTCCATTCTTCTCCTCACACTCACACACTTGCTGTTATCTGCCCCACCTCTCTATTGATCTTCCTTGTGGTCTTTTTCTAACATATTTCACCCTCATCATACATCTTGAGATTCTTTCCTTTTCCATCCCCATTACAAGACCAAATCATCTCAATCTTGCGTCCTTTATTATCTCATGTACTCCTTGTACCCCAACTCTTGCTCAGACAACTTCATCCCTAATCTTGTTTCTCCTCTTAACAGCTGGCCTTGCTCCTCAAAAACTTTATATACCATGGCCTCCCCTTTTGTTGTCTTACATCCAATGTGCATGTTCCTGCTGCATATGTAGCTATGGGTACAAAGTACATCCTATATAGAACTTCCTTATACTGCAAGGACACTTCTCTTTTCCATAGGAGGCATCTTACATACATACAAAACATCTCCTCCAGCTGCCATCTACTAGATTTGATCTATTCCCACCCTTTGCCTCAATATAAAATATTTTACACAATGTATATTTCTCAGCTTCACTCCTTCCAGCTTTATATACTTTCTAGGCCTTAAACTCCTCTTTGTCATTACCATCACTACCCTCTAAGCCATGTTAAATTTCATTCCACACTCTTTCCCTTCCTCTTTGCATTCCTGTAACTTTTCCTGCACTTCTTCTTTCACTCATGCCATCAAGTCATCCACAAAAATCATTGGTTTCAATATTTCCTCTTCGAGTTTCCTTGACACCCTATTCATGACCATTACAAAGAGTAGTGGTGAGAGGTCACTCACCTTCTTACCTCATTTTTTTATTTGGAACTACTCTGACCTCCCTCCAGCCCCTTCCCCTTTTTTCGTCTTAAACACAGCTTAGCATACTCTTAACACAACTCTCTTTCCACTTTAGCCTCCTTCGTCATTTTCCAGACTTTATTTTTATCCACACTATCATATGCCTTTTCCCCAGCCATAAATATCACAACCAAGCCATTTCAAAATTTATTTTCATCAGCTGGCATATAGAAAGAATTCCATTGTCAACCTGTGTTCCATAAATTTGTGTTATTCTGCTCCCCTTCTTTCTTTCATTTACTTTCTTATTTTATTTTCCACTATCTTCTCATATATTTTTGTACAGTGGTACATCAACGTTATTCTCATATAGTTTAAACACCTCTATCTATCTCCTTTCTTAAAAATTGGTACTATAATTTCCTCAATCCAGTTTTCTAGTACCCTATTTTCCTTCCATATAATTCTCAGACTCAGCAAAGATCATTAGTATAAATACAAAATAAAGCATCAAACAGTTGAATGAACCATAACTATTTTCAATACATTGATATAGAAGTAAATATTAATTAGAATACTGTAATCACTCTGCTCTAAATTGAGGTGTTTGTTTAAATTAACACTATAAGTGTTGAAAGCTGCAAGTGGCAGAACTGGTCTGGTTAGCTTGTTTTTATTAGCCAGTAAACAATAGGACAAAAGAACTGACAACTCAAAACAGTGTGCCAGCATTTTTAGTAAAAATGGTTCTGTTTTAGAGCTATCTGGGTTAGCAGAATAATATCTATACTAAGGGGCACTCTGCTCGTTTTTGGGGATGCGCGGGATAAAACACCGGGTCATCGGGTATTTGTACTGGAGAGCAACAGTCGTGCACAGGGTACTGGGGTTTGTATCTGTGTAGGACCACCGAGTGTGTCAGTAAGGCCATTGGTTAAGCATTTCTTACCTAACCAGTTCTGTCGCGAGCTCCGAAGTAAAGGCCCGTATGCAAGAACGAATAGGAGAAGAGGCGGAGAAGGAGAAGAGGCGGAGGACGGTTGATTTGCTTGCAAGGACGAGCGCGCGTGCGCGCTCTTGAGT
>CABFOV010003873.1:29492-57499 GCA_902141375.1 Timema poppense | reverse complement strand
ACGCTATTGTAAGAAAGAGTGGACAACACTTCATTACGAGACGATGGTCTTCTTTATTTTTAGGCTTGAGGTAGGATTGAAAAAATGTTTTTTTATCAACGTGAGGAACATAATATTTGTATTTCCAAATCCAGTATAAGAATTTAAATATACCTTTCAATCCATATTGTTGAACAAAGTAAAGCATGAAAAAGAAGATGCGTGAATACTATTCATGCGTTTGACCTTTATAACCAGTTGACCATGGGGACTACCTTTCAATTAAAACACTTTGCTCATATTGGCGTCAACATTTCCAAAAAATATTATTAAATAAGTTCATTCAAGTAGTATAATATATTTAAATCCCTAAATTTGTTACTATTTTCTTATGTAAAGAACAATTATTGTAATCATGAACATTTATTTTGGTATTCATCAGTTTACTTGGTTATTTGGCCTAAATTATTATTATTATTATTATTATTATTACTAGCACCACGTCTTACTACCCGTTCGGGTTATACAAACTTACGCTAATGTGTATTGGTAGGGTGATTGTGTGATTAAATGGAGGACCTACAGTTTAACGTGGAATACGAACCACGGTGGAGGCCTGGCATTTACCACATTCACAAGATGTATTGTCAGAGGTTAAGGAAGGGTTTGGTAATCAGATAAATCTGTGCCGGAACCGAGGATTGAACCCCGGCCGCCAGCACACATGTCTGACACCTTACCTCTAGACCACCAGGTCACCCATATGGCCTAAAGTTGAGTCAAAATGACCTTAAGTAAAATAATTTTCTTTGAAGTTAATTTTTTGACTAAATGACTTAAACTAAAAAATATCAACATGTTCCCATAGGATAGTAGACTATACACTTTAGTTTTATAGTAAATAATGATATAGATAAATAAGCTCATTTTTAAACGATTTTTAATATGAGCTCTCGTAGTTTTTAGATAAAATTAAAAGTTTAGAAACATAAATCTAGCCTTTCCCAAACAAATAAAGTAATTTTTAACAAGGTTATAACCCGATTTTGTGGCCGCGTTGACTAACGCGCTACTCTCGTGTTGGATTAGACTGCCAAAAACGTGATCAGTGTCCCGGTCGGGTTTACTGAGGGTGGTTTTCCCTAAATAATTTTCCAATATTCCTTTACGCAAATGTGGGTGCATTTTCTCGCGACTAAATCTCACTCTACACAAATACGGGTGCATTTCCTCTAAATTAAATCTTCCTAGTCCCTATCTCATTAATGTAATTAGTACATTGGAGTACAACCTGAACGGCTGGTAAGACGCGGCGCTAAAAAAAAAAACAGGGTCACAAATCCACTTCAGTGGCCGAATGGTATAAGGCGTAACTCTCGCAATAGACTAGACTGCCGATGACGGGGAGATCAAGTTTCGAATACTGGTTGGGTGTGGTTTTCTCAAAATGGTTTTACATTTCCTGCTAAACAAATTCCAGTACACTACCTCTAAATTCAACCTTTCTCATCTAGAACTCATTAGTGTAATTAGTACACATGCATATAGCTTAAACAGATAGTTGCACAGGTGAAGTCAAGTAACACATTTTATTTGATGAAGATTAAATAGTGAAAGATACATTGGTTATAATTGTGAGCGTGATAAATATTTCCCCAATCTAGGAAACTGGTTTCCTTGATCAAATCAAAGAATATTGGTAAAAAAAAATGTGTTAGTTAGGACCAGCTATTGTTATGATCACTTTCTAACAACTTTTCTGCTGAGTGTGCAGTAGCCCATTTATACAATAATTTGATTTGTGTGGTTGCCGTGGTGATGTAAATAAAGAATAACTGTAAAAATGAGCCACTGCCCAAACAACAGAAATACTGGAAATTTACCAGGAAAACAGTAGTTTTCGTTGGGAGCCACTACTTATGCCGACATCCTGGACCCTCAAACTTCAAAATATGTGGTTGTCTGTCTAAATCGGTTGGGCCGTCCTCTCGTTATTTCATCTACCGGAAATGGACTAATCAATTTATTTTAAGATTTCTCCACTGAAGCGATATTTTATTTTGTTTTATTAAACATAACTTATGCCGGGATCACGATCAACTAAACGTTAACTTAAAGTTAACTTAACGTAACTTAACATAAAGGCTCTGCTCGTGTGTTTAAACGGAAGCGATCACGATGCAGCTAACGTAACGTTGACTTGCAGTTAACTTAACGTAAGAGATGTTCTGGTAGGTTTTTTACTTTAAGTGAACAATACTTGAAGGGTATCACGTGATCTAGCCAGCCAATCATTGTTCGAGTGACGTCAACAGGGCTATTTAGTAATTCATTGCTTGGTAATATGACTAGGGTTCACTCTTTAGCTTATGTTCTAGTGATCAGACGGTGAAACAAAATTTTTAAACTAAAATAGGAAAGTTAAATTTATCAAAAAAGTTTTGTAATAGATATTTATTATATCGATTGAAAACAATAAACATTAAAAGACCATCACTGTATAAATAGTACAAATCACAGATCATACTCGAGAATGATGATGATCAGGTAGAGTTGTTACGTTAAATTACGTGAATCGTGATCACACATCTGTTTTCTTAAGTTAAGTTAACTTTAAGGGATCGTTACTCTAAGTTAAAGTTAAGTTGATAGTGATCCCAGCATTAATGGGGTACAATGATGAAAGGATATAAGTTAGAAAATGCTACTTTATTATCGTGGAAGGGTAGTAAACACAAATAAATACACCTGGCAGGGAATGAGCCCACTGTTCTCGAGTCCGTCTTCTAGCGGTATCATCCCTTCGCTTCATGTGATTGATAGTGAAACTATGACCATTGTCATGGATACATGTCACGTGTTCGATTATCGACTTTTCTCGACGATACGCTCGATCGTACGCGTTGAACAGATGATATCGTTACTGTAACCCCTTCCTCTCCTTCTTTTTCTCTCGTTCATTCGTCAAGGTAGTGACAGGTTATGTAATGTTCACTGAACAGCGAACACTTGTTTACATGAACGGTCTTGCTAGAAGCTCGGCGCTAGAGCGATGTTCACCAGTGATGTTGAGGCTTGGAATACATCTGTTGATCCCAGTTGTACTCTTTTGAACCCCATGTTGATGTTTTATAACAATAGATTCCAAACAATGGAGGCTGGGGGAGTCAATCATGTGACAAGTGATAGGAAATTCGTACCAATATTTTTGTGATGGACAACCAAATGGAAATAATATTCTAGTACTGTTAAGCTTTACTTTGTTGACACATATGAAGGGTGTTGTCGTCAAACCAGGTAATACGATTTGTTTAATTAGTTTATATTTGGATTGTTCTTTCTCATCTCTTAATTGCGAATTTCTTTCGATGGAGATTTTTGTGTGTGTCCAATATTCTAGACTATCTGCACATGTACACTAACGTAGTAGGGTGAAGGAAGGTAGAATAATTAAATAAAGAGCATCCACATTCGAGTGACGGTAGAGTGTTAAACATTCATAATCTTTCTGCTCGCTCTGTAATTGTTCACCCCTTATTTTAGAACTTTATAATTTTGTATGCCATGCCTTAGTCCTGGAAGACGGAAAGGGGCGACAGTGTGATTTTTTAACTGTGCTATTGTCCTTGCTGATATTCAACGTATAAAACACTACTATTTAGTTATTGGTATTCTATCTCGTTTTAATTATCTTTGACCAATTTAAAAGTGCATACATATTTATATTAAGGTGATCAGACATTCCGTTTTTAACAGGATTGTCCATATTTTTTTACTGTGCTCCTGTTGTCCCCATGAAACTTGAACAAGAAACTAAATTAACACTTCTTTTAAAATTCCAGTCCCGTTTGGTCCCCTTTAAAAAAATTGTGGCATGACCGCTGTAGTTCTGAAAGCTTTGAACGTTTTGAAACTCAAATGGTTGAAAGGTTCCGTTAATGACGCGTGGAATAAGCATCATAAGCATATTCCGAGGTCGAATATGTGCACGCTGTGACGATTGTCAGCTATTGTGAACGCACTCTCTCTGCGATAAGTCGAAATTTGACAATGTGATTAACGCTGAAACGTGTAGCACTACTGCATCAGCTGTTTAAACTAATAACAAGCGGTAAAAATTGTGCGTTTTGTTGGTATGCTTTACTTCTCGGTGCAAACAGATTCGTTGTATGGTATGCTGGTTTCTTTCTAACAGTAAAATCTTTAACTTGTGAAATACTATTACATGGTGGCTACAGACAGAGAAAACCTGGAAAAGTCAGGGAATTTTTGTATTACAGGGAAAACAGGGAAATATCAGGAAATTTAACTAAAAAAAAAGAAAGAAAAGGCAGGTAATTAAAAAAAATGTCTAAAATATCCCGTTAATTTCGCAACTAAACACTAAAACAAAAAATAATAATACATAAATAAAATAAAATTTTAATTTTTAAAATAATTTATAAAACCTCTTATGTTAAGTAAATACAATTTTTTTTAATATGTGATTAATAATAAATAAACTAAAGTCATTATCCACCACTAATACTGGAAATAAGTTAGTCAGGGAAAATTGAAAAATGTTGCCTGGAAAACCTGAAAAAGTCAGGGAATTTTGTAAAATATGTTTTGTAGCCACTCTGTATTAAAATGTTAAAGATAATGCTGCAACTCTATTATAGACTTGTGTTCTATATTCAAAGTGGAAAACAACTTGTTCAAATACGCTATATACTAATTATATACTATTGAATTTTTATGTGGAGTGAACCACATTTAACCCATTTTTGTCCCTTTTTTAGGTCAGGAAAAACTCAAAACATAATTATTTTTAAATCTGGTCACCCTAATCTATACATATAATAAAACTCTATATCTCTCTGTACCTTAGTTTGTCTGTCTGTTTGTTGCCAGTAAACTCAAAAAGTACTCATCGTATCGAGAAGGGATTTCTGTTGTACTCCTAAATTTGAAGAGAACTGTGGTACTCCTTATTTTGAAGGGAACTGTTGTAAGCTATATACCATCACGCTACCTCATCAGAGTGCGAAGTAGGGTCGTAATAAACCAGTCGTGAGCAGTGAACATTCGTCGCGGCTGGTATGGCGGGTACATAAAATGGCACATGGGGAGGGAGCTGGGTGTGGAAGGGTGGAGTGATGGAGGCGAATCCGTACTTCTTCGTGCATCTTCTTGCACACATAAGACACTTCTATCGACTAAATTTCATTCTAATTTAGCATTTGAAGTTGTAGAATATGTTGATGTAATGTTTAATGCGAGCAAAGCCGCGGGCAATTTCGATAATTAGAAACGATTGTAACCTAAACTACCCCAGATTACTTAAAACTCAAACGCGGAGAAAATTAGCATAGAAGGATAATTGTGAATTAAATAACACGTAGAAAAAAGTCACTAGCTACACTTTGATCTAAACAGACGAATATAATTTACTAAAAACTAGTGACTCTACACGATGCAATGACCGTACAATAGCAACACACCCGGTAAATAAACTATTTCTTAGACAATTCTCACGAAAAAAATTCTATCACCACCTCAGATAGCATGGAACCTCGGAATATCGAGTCTAAAATAATTGGGACACTTTTATAGGTACACTCAAACATGTCAGTATAAAATAATATAAAGGGCTTTGCTTCTTTTTCTACCACCTTCCTTTTAACTTAAAGTACTTTATATATAATTTAAAAATAAAAAGTCGTGTTATGAGACAACTACAAAAACCTCATCTTCGTCTTCAGCTGGAACGGTGTCAAACTCGGCCCAGTGAGGACAAAATGAGAAGCTACTTGAATAAGGAAGTAACGTCTCCAGTCTAGAAAACTGAGAATAAAGGATACAAGGGTTCGTTATGATGCCCACATGACGCCCTTTATCCGTGGAAATTAGCACGATATACGGTGTAGATTATGTACCAAAAGAAGGTGGACTCTCGGTCAGTATGGTTCGATTGCTAGCTGACACCATGGATTAAAAAAAAAATTGTGTATATTTGTAAGCTATAGAAGAGGAGTAAAGAATATTGTACAGGTGGGATGAAAACAATTAAACGATCTATGATGAGTAAAATGATGAACAGCGTGCTGGGGTTTTTCTGACTTCCGGTGGAGTTCACTTGAGTGACATTATCTTCAAAGTATATTATTTAGTTTGCTTTCTTGTCAGAGGGGAAGGAATGGCAATCAGATAAATCAATGCCAGGACTGAGCATTGAACCCTGGACTCCAGCACAGAAGTCCACAACACACTACCCCTAAACCACCAGGTCACCTATTAGAGTTATAAAACTTCAATGTGTACATAATAAATAGTCTCTTATTTTAACCATTACTCTTAGAGCAAGTTTATTAACGTCTTAATGTGAGTGGTTGGGATGATGAAGATTGTATGGAAGAAGTTCATTCGCATTGGCCTGGAGAGGGGATTATAAAACCACAGAATTATATTAGAAGTGTAAACATACCCCAATATATCCAGCTGAGATTCGAATCCCATGTCACCTGAAAATCCTGTCTTCTATGAAAGTGACAGTCTATTATTGCCTATAATAATATAATTAAATACATATTTTCTTCATGAAATCTTAACACATTTCAAAATCCTGTTTTATTTGTGAAATTTCAAATATTTAAAAAAGTAAATGCATCTTTGTATAAACTTTATAGAAGTATTTTAAATCAACACAGATACATGTTTAAGGATTATATAAATGCTAATGAAAATTAATTATGAAATAAGCCACTTCGGTGGCCACATGATTCAAGGCGCCACTGTAGCAGAAGACTAGATAGATGCTGATGGGGAGATTTGGATTCCAATCTTGGTCGGCTCTTTTGAGGGAGTTTTTACAGAATGGATTTTCCACTCTCCCTCCACGCAAATTCAGGTCCTTTACATTAAACCGTCTCAATCCCTAACACAAGTGTAATTAGTACATATGTATGTAACCTGAATGGATGGTAAAACGCGGTGATATATAAACTCGCTTTGCTCGTTGGGGTCTCCGCCCCCAAACTCCGGTGAGTTTTCTTTCCAAGTGGATGTAAACTAATGTAATTCCAGAGCTGTTTGTTGGTAGGTCTTATCGTTTAGTCGCAAGAGACCTCCAAAAAAGGTCCACACCGACTTTTAAAGTTGCTCCAATATTTTTATTTTTTTTCGTGGGTTAAAGATTATATTTTTTAATTTTTTGTAATTTCCACGTCGGTTACAGGCTAGAAGCTATAAGTTTGCCAAATTTAAAGTTTCTAGCTCATCTGGAAGTGGGTAAACATTAATGTCGGTGAGTGAGTGATTCAGCCGTGTGGCTTTATAGTAGTATAATTAATTAAAAACTATATATGCTATCACTGGGATAAGCATCAATAAGGCTCACATGTTTGTTAATGTACCTGGAACAGCATAATCAAAAAGTCGATGTTTGGTTCGTCAAACACGCTCCACTTTCTGATGCTGCACCAATGTGCTCGCTTCACAGAGTGGCAACATTCCCCAACTTGAATAATTACTACCATCTCTCTCTCTCTCTCTCTCTCTCTCTCTCTTCTCGTGAAATGATGTAGCATTGTTTGTCTGTGAGAGCCATCAAGTTCAAGATGTGTTTACGGGACAAAGCCCACACTTTCACCGGTACGTGCTCACATCGGTATCCTCCGTCGAGTTTGCCCGGAAATGCTATTTCTAGAGGGAGAGACCGGAGTGAGATAAATCAATTGTCACCGGCCCCACCCAGGTGTGCAAACAGTGGCTCGCGAATCTTCGTTTACATAGCTATCCGTGAAAGTGTCATCCGGTGCCCAGTGATTTGCATGTTGAGCTTTAAAGAGGTGAATCCCCCCCCCCACGTTTTCACACTGTCTATTTGAACATGACACCTTTTAAATATTGGACTTCACATTAAATACTGTACACAGAGGGGATAAAGCAAAAATTTAGTCATATTACTCTTTGTTATCCTGAATGCGAACTAGATTTTTTTTATTTAAAAAAATGTTATCACACACTCGCATTTATTTTATAACGGTTTTTTGATAAAATAAATATGACATAATAATAATAATAATTATTATTATTATTATTAGCATTTCGTCTAACTACCAGTTTGGTTTATATACGCTTAAGTACTAATTACGCTAATGGATTAGGAATTGGGAAGGTTGAATATAAACTAAGTAAACCTGTATTTGCGTGGAAGGAGAGTGGAAAACAATTTAAGGAAAACCTCCCCCAGTCCACCTGACCGAGATCGTAACTTCGATATCCCCGTCATCGGCAATCTAGCTCAACACGAAACTAGCGCGTTAGCTAACTACTCCACCGAGGCAGGTCAGTATGAAGTAACTTTGACGATTCATCAAAAATATTTCATAAAATTAATAATATATTTAACAAAATATTTAACTATATAGATTGCTATAGGTGAATATTGAAGGATTAACCAAAGTATGCAAAGCTGTTAAAAATTTAACTGCAGAAAGAAGATTCAAACTCTATACTAATTAGGCTATAATACAAATGTGTTTTTAGTTTTGGTTGGCAAAGAACCTCTGACGAGAAAATTTGTTAAAGTTTCATGGTGCATTCAGAAACAATTATTTTTACGTACTCGGTGTCAATTTATTTAATCATATGTATTTTAAGGACTAAGAAGGAAATGTTATGTTATGTAATATCACACATTTTATTAAAAGAAGTGCTAACACAGCATATATTTTATATACTAAATATATTACACTGAAATACCACATTGAGCCGCTGACTTAGAAATTTTAACTTTTTGTAACTGACATCTTACTAAGTTGGTCCAATATCAGTGGCCTAAGTGACCATGAAAATATTCATTACATCCTATTTAGGTTGTTTGAAATAGCCAAAACAATTTGGTCTCTTTCAAATTCATTTGTATAAATGGTTTGATTATTTTCTCCCCGCCAAAAGCAAGAATAGTTATTTCTTCTTATCTTTCTGACAAAAATAGAGGATTTCGTTTGACTGGTGTGTTGGAAGGGAGAGTTTTAGTTCTAGTTTAGATTTTTGGATTTTTACTAAAACTAACTTCAGTAAAGGTATTTTCACATACCTTCTAAGGTTCTTTCACACTTCTCAATCGACATGGAACTGATAGCCTTACTTCCCATCCGAAGGAAGTTGTGCTACAGTTTTTTATAGCTCAAGAAAAATCAGTCCACCCCGGCTGGGTTTGAACCCACGAACATTGGGTCCTAAGACCGACATTAAAACTAATGCTGATGTTCTAGCATTTTGTGTGCTACTATGCCCTGGATAACACGATGTCACGTATCAAATATTTAGTGTTATATTACAATTAAACACCATGATTTGATAGCAGCTGCAAACTTTAGAAACGTTTGCATGAAAATTCGAGGACGTATAATATAACTTTACATCACTGTACTTTGAAACTATGAAAGTTGTTTAATTTCACTCCCAAATGGAAGTATAATTATGTATGTAATCGCTATATTTTAAACTATATGACAGCATTTATGTAACAAGATAGCATATATACCACGAGCCGGGGTTTTCAATTTTATAATGCTTTTTTTTTAAATAAAAATTAACCATTTTTAGACATAAATGAATAGAAAAAACAGGACAATGAAAGCGTAGCCTTTTAGTTTCAAAATAATATAATCTCAAATATAATTAGATCATGAAATGTTCAATGAGGCATCAGAGATAATATTGCTTTTTCTGATTCTATCAGGGATAGTGAGATTCTCAAGTTTGGAAATGACCGGGCTGTTATAGTGATTTAACCAAACCCTTCCTTCACCTCTGACAAGACATATTGTGTAATGTGGGGAATGCCAGGCCTCCACCGTGGTTCGGATTCCACGTTAAACTGTAGGTCCTCCATATCATCTCACAATCACCCTGCCATTGCACATTAGCGTAAGTGCGTATAACCTGAACGGGTAGTAAGACGCGGTGCTAATAATAATAATAATAATATTATAGTGGTTTAACACTCTGATTCTTGCTAGGCATGCCGGGGCTCAGTCCCGACCAGATGCTCGCATCCACTAACTTTTACCGTCCTTCTGGTGAATGTATTCCTTTAAAATTAACATTCTTTAAACTAAATTATTCTTATATTGGTAATTGTATTTTAAATAGACTGCTATTAGTAAGATTCGTGGCACTAACAATATTCTTTTAGCCCCGCGACTTATTAACCATTCGGGTTATACGTACTAATAAGGATAATGGGCTAGGGATTAGGAAAGTTGAATTTATAAGAGGTGTACTCACATTTGCGTGGAGGTAGAGAGTGGGAAGCCATTTAGGAAAACTACCCTCATTACACCCGACCGGGATCGAACTACAGTCTCTCTGTCATCGGCATTCTAGTCTATTGTGAGAATATCTCTTAAACCATGCAGACAACGACGTGGTTAATTTATTTTAAAGCCATTATGATTTTATTCCGTATTGAAAGAAAAAAAGTTCATTTAACTGCTTAATCTTCAGCTGATCTCCCACAGTTCCACTGGGATGATACAAATAATAATTATTTTGAAACTAGATTAAGCAAGTTCGTTCAGTTTATCGTGGAAAAAAATTGCCTTTGGAACTTAAGATTGGGAACGCAATTTGACTGGAAGTTTTCCTTCCTTGAGGTAAACGTAATAAGTTAATCTTCGTATCTTAATTAAAATATGATATACCTCTCGCTACTAGATGCCTGAACCACTTTTGTTCTGCTTTTAATTAATATCTCAACAGCGCTATTTGGTCAAGCTCCACCACATAGCTTTGGATTTTCTACCGTTCAAAAACATTCAAATGTATTTTTATCAAGTGGCATTTTAATATTAAAATATAATCCAGGATCCTAGTACACTGATTACCACTGATTGGGATTAATTTGTTCTAAGAGCCATGTAACTCACGCGTTCTAATATCGCTTTCTCGCTTTTCTTAATGACTTCATGACATGTTCTAACCTTTAACTTATATCTGGATGATTTCATGACGTGTTTTAACATCTACCTATATTATCTTAATGACTAGATGGTGTCTCCTAACCTCTATATTATCTAAATTATTTCATTAGACATAAAGAAAGGTACAATACAACAGCCTGGCTGTGGTGGCTGCTGCATTTAGGCTTGAGGTGAATAAGATTATCAAATACATTTTCTATGGGGTAATTAATCGGATGGTAACTAAGAGAGACTATACTAGAATTCTCCCGGAAGGAAGAAT
Source organism: Timema poppense (assembly GCA_902141375.1). Lineage (NCBI taxonomy): Eukaryota > Metazoa > Arthropoda > Insecta > Phasmatodea > Timematidae > Timema > Timema poppense. The sequence continues at coordinate 46,285 of CABFOV010003873.1, read as the reverse complement.
AGTGGAATCGTGGTAGGAAGGGAGACACCATGATATATTAATATGTCAAAGCAGATATTCAGCAACAGTACTTTTATAATAGTGTCAACATCAATGACTTAGTAAACATGGTATAGGTATATGATATATGTATTATAAGCATCATCATCATCATCATAATCAACTGCTCCCAGCTTGTGGCCGGGGTAGGTTTAAAATAAAATTCTAAACCTATCTTATCTAAATTAATGCCCTTAATAACGAATAACAGTCGTGCTTACCAAGAGTGCAGAAAACATTCCGACAATAATGATTAAGTCCCTTTCGAAGAGCAAAGCTAAGTATGTCATCTTGGGTAATGCGTTTTTTATATTGAATTCAAGATAATTTTTATTTACTTTTTTTGTGCCCTCTAGGAGAGAGAAAGTATCTTGATTGTTCCGTTAATAACACGTTGTAACTAATTTGTTGGTGTATGTTATAATTGGCTCTCGTGTTCCCCTTCAGGGATCGTTAGAGCATGTAAATATGTGACTGCGACTCATGATCGTCAATCGAACTCGAGATATTGATGGATGTTGTTGACATTTAATGACCCTATGAACCCTAGAGAGTAATTTTCACGAAGCCATTTGTTTGGTTGCTTGTCCGTCTGTGTTTCTCAGAGGTTTCTCAGTGGGGTTTTATAGTAAATATCCAACCCTAGTTTAAGGGTAGATTATTTAAGGGTGTAAAACCAGCGATTTTCTTGACATAGGCTTTAACTATTTTTATTAAATTTCGTATCTAGACACAACTTAACATTACAAACGAAATGGCGCATTTTATTTTATCAGTAAAATGACCTTGAAGGTATTTTACATTAGCGGATACAGTATCTGCAATTTTGAACATATCTCCACAACACTTTGAAATACTATTGATAAGTTGTGGTATTATTTTTTTTAATTTGAAACACAGTTTTGTAAAACCGATAGTTTCCAAGCTATAGGTAAATATATATTTTAAATGATGGTCTGGGAAATGTAAAGTTGTTTGTTATGCTCTTTGGTGAAGTGATATTAGTTTTACCTCAAGATGTTTCTGTAACTGTGTATATTATTTCAGTTGTGCTCTTTGATGAAATGTAATGCTTTTTTTTACCATTATGTTTATACAACAATATCCATTCATTCGTTTCACATAATTTACGAGTTTTAATTAAAGTCTAAATTTATTTGGTATTTTGCGTTGCACCGTACTATTTATATAACAACCTAACGTACTAATTAGAACTACTACAATATAATACATGTATTTAATTGTAGATCTTTATAAAGTTTAGGACAATACAAATTGATGAAGATACTTTGTGGCATTAGTAATTTAAAACACAAACATTTCAACAAAAATTATTTTTATTGATAGTGTTACAGACAGAATATTATATATAAATTTTACCAAATTACATAAGTGTTTATGGTTGATTATTAATTACATATTATTGTTAACAGTAAAGGCAGTTTTTATTGGGATCTAGTCTGATGAAAACATTGCCTAGGTTGTGTAGACCCAGTATGGTTGACGGGGTCAATCTTCGGATGAGAGGAACATTTCAAAGGTTTCTGAATATTTTCCTTCAGGGTCGAAGTGATCAATCAATTGCTTCCATTCGTCAGGATTATGTTCCTTCATGTGTCGAGAGGACTTGCGCACAAGTTTCTTCTGTGCATCTGTACACTTGGCGCACTTACTCTCCAGAGCATCGGGGATATTATCTGCGGACAGTAAAATACACGTTATCGTTGTATTAACTTAGAAGGCGGCTGATTAATTTAGCACAAGTTTGTCAACTAAGACCAGTTGGTTGGGATGATGTCGGCAACGTTTACGGGCTTAAGTTGGTTTCCAAGCAAAGTGATGATATATGTGATACTGGGTATTATTATTATATCCCCCACTCCTTGCTCGTCGAGTGTTAAGTCACGGCACAGTTCTTTGCACAGCCAGGGTTGGTTTGCGGACTGTCAAGAGGGTTGTGGGATCAGAGACTTGCACATGGATTGCTAAGCGAGCAAAAACCATTTAAAAGTGAGATAGGAACAACGGACATCTTGGCCTTGTATCATTGTGGACACGGCAAATATACTTCTTTGTTATCATGGAAGAATCCCTCCAGAACGAGGTCCACGGACTTTGGGGCAAACCCAGGCCCAGCATAGGCGTGGTCACACTCATAAGGTGGCACGTGGGAAAAAACCCAAGCTCGGAAGTGGCAAGGAAATTGGGCATAATGAAGATATAATCATTGGGGGTATAAAATTATGTTTTTAAAGCAAACATGGAATGTTTAAAAAAATCATCATGGAATAGAGATAAACAACAAATCATATTTCTATCTCTACTTACGTTTAATTATATATATATATATATCTATCTATTCGATGGTACATTAAATGTAGTGAAAATATATACGGGGTGTCAGGTAATTCACGGATACGGACATTACCACATAATTATGTTAGCAAATCTAAATATAAAATACTCTAGTAAAAATGTGTTAGGCCCATAAGTTTAGAGGAAAAATTCATGAACGTACAAAAAACATTCGTAGTATAAGTGTTTCATTCTCAAATAAAAAGAGCGAAGAAATGTAGCGGCACTGTGCCTTACATTGCATTGGGTCTGTGGCGTAGCAAAGAGAAGAGCGTGGTAGTGCAATAGCGGTCAAAGAGTACCCCCAAGGAGTACCGGGTCATGGTAATTGCCGTGGGTGCATCAGACAGACGAGCCGGGTCTACGTCACGTTTGTACACTGATCGCTATCCCAATAGACGGTAGCCAGACTGGTCAAATGGGACAAGCAAAACGCGTGTATGCAGGATTACCACGCAATGTGCGTACACCGGATTTGTAATATGCTGTACTAAGCGTTATCCAACAGGCACCAGCACTCAGCACACGTGTCATCACGTGGGCAAAGAACGTGTCAAGTTGGGTGGTACACCAGATTCTGCAGTCTGAGGGTTACCAACTTTGCCAACATCGGCTCCCATCTGCTCTTCCAGGCCGGGTACGGTTCTAGCAGCGGCTTATACAACATATTGAGACAGATCAGTATTTTATTGGTTGCAGAGGAATTGTGATTTTCATACGAGGGTAAGAAAAACTCCACAACAACCACCTGAGGGAACCTGCTAGTTCAAAAATCAATTTAGTTAGTAGCCTATATATCAACAGTGATTCAGCGTCAACGTATGGGCCTGTATTGTTGGGGATTTGCTGCCAGATCGACTGAATTCACATTTATACCCTATTTTTGTCTTTCTTCACTCAATCTTAGTTTTATTTAAGGTCCCCTGAAAACAATGATTTAACCACCTTACGACCCACCTCAGTCACCCGATGACATTGTGGCACGGCTACATGCGGCTGCTACGACGGTTGATGTCCCCGTGCTACACCGACGTGCGGAGTAGTAAATTACTATGCACGTAGCTAATTTCGAACAACTCTCGTGAAGGTTCTTCAATATTGCAGCCGATGTAACATGTTGCGGCTAAGGTGGATTAAAGTGTTTATTCAGTAGTTTCATGTCGTTTTCCTCGAAACGTCAGGGCCTAACACATTTTTACCCAATAGTAGTTTATGCTTAGATTTGCTCACATAATCGTGAAGTACTGTCCGTATTCGTGAATTACCTGACACCCTGCATATAAATAATCTTTATATATAAATGTACATAATCTTTAATATACATACATTTATATTATACACACACATACATATATGCATATTGTATATAAACTTTGTATATACATTAATATACAATATACACGCATATATATGTATACATATATGTGAATATAGGTTTAGAGAGAGAGAGAGAGGGAGGAGAAACTAAATAAAGCTGGTACACCACAAAATAAATTTACTCAAGTATTTATTAGAATTGAAGTTCAATTGGCCATTGGCTAGCACATATTAATTTATATTAACGACATTTAATAGGTTACGCCAATTTTTTTTCTTATTAAGTTGGTTAAGAGCCTTAATAAAAGGGGCCTTTATAAATTATTATAAAAGTGGCGAAGAATATAGTAGTGTCCCTCAGCAAGATTCTTACAAATGCAAAGAAATGTAATTTGAGGTCTCTAAAGGGGTCACCTGCTGGAGCACTAAGTCGAGTTTATTTCACTTTATAATAATATACACTGTTACAGAGACATAGTTGGGAAAAGAACATCACATCACAAGAGCACCTAAGATGACAAATGAAGTAATAAACCTCGTAACAGAAATAGATTGTAATAACAGGAACATGTTTGTTCATCAAAGTCCATAGTGGCTCACAGCGTTATGTCAGCTTATTCTGTCAACTCTCGCTAGGTGCTAAACCTGCTCTCCAATTTTATTTTAGTATTTGCTAAACTAATTAACCCCCTTTTCGATAATCTTTGGTTTTAATGTACGTTAATTTTTAGTGGTTTTACTCTCCTATATAAAATTTCCCTAATCCATTCAAAGGAGGGGTTGTAGAACTGTACCATTAGGAAAATAGCCCCCCCACCCAATGAAATGCGTTGACGATCTAACGAGTTGGTACCAAGCTAGTCAGGTACGTTATCCTTGCGGCACAGCTTTACCGTATTACCCTTGTTATAAATACCGTGAAACTGTATAAGTAATAAAGCACCCACTCCCAATGGTGACATATGTACTAATGGTCACACTCATCTAGTCTGGTTTGCTGGTGATGGCGAGATAGAGGTTCACATCTCGGCTGAATATAATGAGGATATTTTTCACCAAATAGTTTTCCATAATATTTTCAAGAAAATACTTGTACGTGTCCTATAAATTCTACCTTTCTCGTCCCTACTCATTAGTGTAATTAAATGCGAATAACCCTGAAGGGTCGCAGAATAAAAAGGTAAAAAATACTACCAATAATGTTGCATATTGTATTAAATAGCTCAGCTATTATATTTGTTAATTACCCTTGTCCAGGTTTCATTTTCCCATTTACATAATATGATAGATGCAGTTATAACCGTAATTAACAGTTAATATAATAGCTTAGCTATTTAAACCTTCATGCTATGCGCACTCGTACAGTTATAATTGTACAAGTGGCAGCAATAAGCCAACTACCGAGTCAATGGTGGCTGCGTTATCTGATAGCTCATAGTCTTAATAAAATCACACATTCGTAGCCGACGATTTCCGCATGTCCACCACGGACTCTGCCTTAAAATATGAGTGAAAAATGATTCTGGGCATGTGAGAATTCCTGGATAGCTCAGTGGTTATAGAATTGGTGTACTAAGCCAAAAATCCCAGGTTCGATTCCCATGTCCAGGTGTCATTTTTCAATCTGAAGAATAATGTTGCAGCTAAAAGTACTCGAACATTAATATTAAAATGTAAGCCATCACCTTTGTGTTGATGATTGTTTTGTAAAATATAATCAAGGATGGATAAAATGTAGCTCTATGTGAACAAGCAAATAAATGTACTTTTATCGAAGCTCACTGGACGAAGAGAAACAGCGTTAATCCATCCATGTTCAGTCACAATCAAACATCCCTATGATTATAACGAAGCTATATAGGCATATAGCCATACATTTGTTTGTATGATATCAAGTTTTGTGCCCCATTAAAACTTCTCAATATTGGGTGTGAAAACTCTTAAATAAATGGATTTGAAATTGTCTGAATAATTGAAATTAATTATAAGTGGCTTTAGAACTTACATTAGGATCTCGTTCTTAAAACTATTTATAGTGATTTTCTTAGTGGACCATAGCTTAAAATTGGTTTTTACGCATTTTGTTTGAGATAATCAAATTATTTATATAATTTTTCTAGTAACTATTTTATGACAAATATTTCATAAAACTAACAAAAGTAATTATATAGATTTTTATATACTGATATGAACTTTAAAAAGTATATTTCACACTCAAAAAAGAGACGAAAGAAAATTGAACGTAGAAAATAATATATTTTTATAATATTATTTATTTTTATCTGTTAAAATATTGATTCACTTTTTAAATATAGCTTACCTTGATTCATTGTCATGCTACAACTTACAGTGATTTTTAAAATTATGTATCTTAATATTATCTGTAATCCAAACAAATTAGTTTCAAGTAAACTTGGGTTTCACTTATTTATTATTGTCTGGTAAATTTAATATACATTTTATAACTACAGAATTTGTAACTGAGAATGATTAAAACATTATTTCGACTGTGTATTTCACATCTTGTCTGTCTTGAGACTATATTTACCCACACAGTACTGAATACATTTTCAATTTAGAAAGGCTACCAGTGAGAACGAGGACGAAGACACCAGTCTTGTTTTGTCTGGTTTACCAAGAAAGAAAATGTCAGTGTTCAAACCTCAGCTAGTTGCACTGAGTGGATAAATTATTTCCCACTTTTTAAGCATCACAAATTCAAATATTCTTATTCTAAATTCTACCTCGATAATAATAATTATTTATCTAGTCTGAATGGGTAAAATAATGAGGAGCTCAATTCATTCTCATAATTAGGAAATGTTATGCTAAGTAAACATGTATGAAATGTGTAAAAACTCTAAATTTGAAAATGAAGTTTGGTTCATTGTTATATTATACTTACGATTGATAAACATTATTTTTAATAACGCCTTCCTACTCGTTCAGGCAACACACGCACGCGTGCGCGCGCACACACACATAAATATAAATATATATATATATAAATAATATATTTATGCATAGACAATTATATATCATAGTCTGTATATGCAGACAATTGTTTTGGTAGATATGAGAAAGGTAGAAATTAGATGAAGTGCTCCCAAATTTTATTGGAGAAAGATGGTGAAGTCATTTAGGGGGGAAAAAACACGGTCAGTTCCTCTGGCCGGAATTTTAGCTCCAACCACCCCATAGCTGGCAAACCAGACTAGATAATCCCGTCCTTTAGTCCGCACTCTCATCAAGGCAGACAAAGATTACTTAAACAGCCCTTGAACTAAATTGTCCCAGACACTGAACGAAGATCACACAAACAACTGAGCCGTCAGTGACATCTCTTGCGGCTGAGTCGAACTGTTTGGACGAGTAACGCCTGCCGTTCTATTTTCAAATACCTCTACGCGGAAATTATTCAAGTAGCTCTTCAAACTCTTTTTCTCTTTAGAAATAGCGGGCAGAGAGAGGTAAATGTGATTAAAAGAAGAAGAAGAGGATCGTATTCACGGAACAACCTCTCCATCTAAATCTTAGCCCAGTTGAGTCCCGCGCTAACCTCGGGATTCAAGTGTCCTGGATTGTTCCACGTCGCTCTGAATGCTAATGAACCTCTGGCGCTTGGGGAGAAAAGGGGTCGGTATTTCGGCGCTGAAGAAGGAGAGCGATATGGTTCACTCATCAGTGTCCTCTCTTGTTTCATGAACGGAGCTTTAAAGTGCGTGTTAAATGTAGACTTGAGAAAACGGTGATATTTATTACAATGCGAATTAAAAATGAGGAAGTTACGAGAATGTGATACTGAAGGACATAGTAGAAAATAGCTCTAGAAAACTAGAAAAACATTCTTATTCTGGTTAAAAAGTATTTTTAAAAGTAAATCTGGTCATTACAGTCGGAAGAAACATTATTATTATTATTATTATTATTATTATTAGTTGTTGTTGTAGTAGTAGTAGTAATAGTAATATCTAATCTTGATCAATCTTAACGGTAGTGGTTTTATCTAATCCTGATCAATGAGCGCGAGGACTATGTATCAGGCTAATATAGTTTTATTTGCCGATGATGGGAAGGTTGGTGTTCGAATACCGGCTAAGTGTACTGGGGATAATTTTTAACCAAATGACTTACACCTCTACATACCTACCTCCCCGATACTGAAGGCTTATTTCTCATCCATAACCTAATCTAATGTACCAATTACCGTAAAATGCATATATTCTGGAGGACAAATAAGAGAATGGGGATAAAAACTAATGAAATCAATTGGTATTTTTCTTCCTCTCTTGCTTGATGATTCACTGACAGACCTTTCTGCGATTTGTGGGACAGATCATTTTATAGGAAGTTGGGGAATGTACGCTGGTAGCTAAAAGGAACGTAAACAGACGATGGTCAGTAGAAATGTAATTAGGAAACACCCCACCACCTATCCAACCTAGCCTGGGAGTGGTATTCCCCCCCCCCACCCCTACACACGGTATGCAGGACATCAGTGTGGTTGGTATTCATGAAACCACAATGGGATAATTAAACGCACGCACAATTAAGATCCACGGAAACTTCATGTCTCCGGTGCCTCGCCATAAGAGAGATAATAACTCTGGTCCTTCACAACAATTACAGAGTTGGGTTACCCCTCCAGTAAATGAATTAACACCATGTCCTCTGTCCTCTCTCTTCTGTCCTGTCCTTTGTCTCAATCAGGGAGACTTTGGGGCTGGAAGAGAGATGGTCAGATGAGTCATATTGAGAGGAAAGCTTTAAGGCCGATACACACAAAATGCTAAGCTAAGCTATGCTATGCTGTCCTCAGCTAAGACTTTGTCAATTTGGTTTCACACTCATTGCTAAGCTAAGCTAAACAATGGTTCCTCTTTCCCCTCCAGAATTCAGTGTTGTTTCTTTCTGGTCTGCTCCAATGAAGTTTAGTTTTAATGGCGTTCTCCAAAATGTCTTATTTGAGTTCAGATGATAGTACTGAAGAAGAAAAGATGCTGCTGCTAGCAGCTGTTTTGGAAGATGCAGAAAATCTAGAAGGTGGAGGTTTGACTTGTTCAATTAACACTTCCATTTTAATATAAACATTAATTAAATAGAAAACCTAAATATAATATTACTTAAATACATGCGAAATAAATTGAAAACAACACTTCAACACTTCTTACGTTATTTTCACCAAACCAGCACCGAGTCTGTTAAATACGGATTCCAAGCTGCCCTATGCGCATGCGCAACGTAAGATGGCTCAAGATAGAAGATGGAAAAATTGTCTGGCCAGTAATCAGAAAAAAACATAGCGTGGTATAGCAAGGCATAGCTTATCTTTCTGTGTAAACCAGCACATTTAAATACAGGGTCTGCTATTTTTCTAAAGAATTAGCAGAGCAAGTCTTAGCATAGCTTAGCTTAGCGTTCTGTGTGAACCGGCCTTAACACTGATACACGTAACACTAAGGGACAGAATGGGTACTTTTTGAGTACATAACACGACTTACAAGCTACATCAACATAGCACAACACACCCAACTCTAGTGACAGGAATTGTAATAAACGGATACTAGGATGGGCCCACGCACAAATATTAAATAGTTCTAAGAGCCGTAATACACTAAAATATTGACTTTAATTTGAAACAAAAATATCCTTATACGATCCACCAATAATCTTATACTAATAATAAAATAGTTTGCAATTTTTTTGTAAAACATTTGCATCATAGAACATGCGCTAGGTTCTCATAAAAGAAAAAAACACACATTTGAAATATAAGCTGTTGATAACTTAATTACATAGCATGAACAAAAGGTTTTATTTATTAATTTTTCTCAAGTTAATATTGTGAAAAGCTAGTAAGTTATTTTTAAGTTTATTCGTTGTATTCAAAAGGCTACACTTGAAAAATATTCGAAAGATCTAATACTTTCAGAAGTATCAAAATAAATCTTCTGATTTAAGAATCTTTGAGCCCAATGCAATTTATGGATGGATATTTAATGCCATAGTTTATTGATCACAATCAAACTTCTTCCTTTATCTCAAAAATCGTTTAAGATACAACCTAAAAGAATTATCACGTCATTAGGAACTCGAAAGTTCACTGCTTCACTCACAAAAGTACGCTACCTATACTTATCTTGTGCTAGTTCTATCCAGTCCACCTTATTACACCCTATCCCTATCTTGAGCTAGTTCTATCCAGTCCACCTTATTATTCCCTATCCCTATCTTGAGCTAGTTCTATCCAGTCCACCTTATTACACCCCATCTCTCTCATCTCCATTCTAATGTTATCCTCCTATCTACGTCTATAGGTCTTCCCAATAGTCTTTCCCCATTGTGTTAGTCGGTCAATACCCTGAACAAGGTTCTAGATTCTCCCATCCACGCTGAATGTCCTTCCCATTGTAGCCTGCAAGACTTGATTACCATAACAATGGACGGTGTTGAGTAGGGTATGTAGCTCATCCGTATCTAACCTCATACACTCTCCATTATCTTCCTCACGTTTTGTACCAAACAGTGTTTTAAGCACTTAGGTTTATAAAACCCTAAATTATTTGTTCTCGCCCTATGACCTTGTTTCACAACTATAAATAGCCACCAGTAAAACTATTGTTCTTCAAGGTGACCTGGTAGTCTAGAGGTAAGGTTTCAGACATCTGTGCCGGGGTTTAGGGTTCAATCCTCGGTCCCGGCACAGATTTATCTGATTGACAAACCCTTCCTTCACCTCTGACAAGACGTGTTTTAATCACAACTTGTGAATGTGTAGAATGCCAGGCCTCCACGTTAAACTGTAGGTCCTCCATTTCATCTCACAATCATCCTACCATTACACATTAGCATAAGTGCGTATAACCCGAACGAGTTGTAAGACGCGGTGCTAATAATAATAATAATAATAATTCATTAAATAGAATATTAAGATATCCGGAATATTGTGACACAATTACGTCATTTTTACGTATGGTGATACTGCCAATACCTATCCTATTTTTAATCGAGCTTTTCAGGATACATGCAAACATTAACTTACACTTATTGGTTTGAGATGAGAAAGGTGGAATTCTAGAAGTAATATACCCAAATTTTCGTGGAAGTAAAGTGGAAAACTATTTATAAAAAAAACTCGGTACTTGCACCTGAGCCGAATTTGAACACCGATTTCTCCATCACGAGAAATTCAGTCTAATACAAGAGAGACCCGTTAGACTAGGTGTGCATAACCCATGGGCCACGGGCCACATTAGGCCCTTTCTCTCACTTAATACGACCCATGAGAGGAAAACATAATAATTTAAAATTACGTCCGGGAATCGATTCAGAACATAAAATTGTCTTTTGCATCATCACTCGAATTCCAGAAGTGTGGCTAGTTATGATCTTCAATGTAGCTTGGAATTTGAAGTCAAAATCATTTTCATAAATTTATCTACTAGATTTTTAAAGAAATAGAAGCATTGAACATTCATGTAAATTGGAAGCACCTACTTATGTGCAAAGCCATTTGCTTTGATGAAACAGATCAAATCACGAGGACATTCCCATCTGAATTATGAACATTTGGAGGGAAACTTGCGAATTGCTGTTTCCAAAATTTAACCCGATATTGACTAATACAAAACAAAGATAGGCTCTAGTCTCTCAAATTAAATTTCGATATTGGAATCTAATAGTTATTATTGCTTATGTGATTTTTTAAAATCCTTTAAAGCTAGTTTAGGAATAAAGGGTTAAGAATCAAATAGCCAAAGATTCTATTTATGTTTTTAGTGAAGCTCATTCTATCTAGATATCATATTCGATTCCCGTGTCGAAGTATCATTTTTCAATTTTCAGAATATAAAGGTTTAAGTTTAATTATATATCATACGTACTTTTTCCAAACATAATTTTTTACAGTAATGTAAAGGCCTATTGATAAAATTAGTATAGTGGGGAAAGGCTAGTTGGAAGGTTGGCAAAGTGTTGGGACGGCAGGTATCCCTTTGCGGCCCGCTATTGATCAGTTAGAGTAAATGTATCCCTCAGGTTTTAAGAGGTTGTGCAGTCTGCACCCTTACGTTAGTTCATACAACCACTGATGCGGGTGGAATTACTTCTGAGCACATGGCTTTGCAACATATTTCTTACCAAACACATCTCATTTGCAAACACTTTCAAACTAAGCAAGTTTTCTCGACAGTTTATCAATTTGAATTACTATATAACGGACTCAATTTACTTTATATAGGTATATATATGCATATACGCACACACACCGCCGTTGTAACAGAGTTGTAATATCATCGGGTTTTAAGTCTAAAAGTCTTCGATTTGATACTGGGTTTTGAAAAACTTAGCCTTTTTCTTTTACTATCCTTTAGGATTATACACTTATGTCCTAATTATGCCACTGGTTTTAGGGATTAGGGGGATTATATTTATAGGAAGTGTACCTGAATTTGCATGGAGGGCGAGTGGAAAATAATGGTTGGAAAACCCATTTTCAATACACTCGACCGAGATTCGAACCTCAAATCTCCGCGTCATCGGTGGTCTAGTCTACCGCAAGAGTAGCGCGTTAGACCATGCGGCCACCCAAACTAAAGTTTATAGTATAATATTTTTTTGTAAGGGCTAGTTAGGCGCCATGAATCAAATAGAGCAATCAAACTTACTCTTAAGCGTCTCGCCTTCAGGTGTGCACGATTCACCTTTGATGAGACATTTGAGGAACGCTTTGAGGGCCCTGGCGTTGTTCATGATGGGCTCGATGTCCATCTGGTCGAACTTGTCTGTGTAGTGCTCGCCTTCAGATGCAGGGGCAGAGCCCCCGGGAGTGACTAGTGTCACCGCCACCACCAAGCACACGATCCAAACGAGCACACTCTTCATGTTCGCTAGACGAGTGATGTCCTGGCTATGTTGGCCCCCAACTATATATATTTGGTATTGTGGCAAGGACATCGTCTCCTCTGTTGACTTTAGAACCTCTTCGCTTGGAAATATCCCCCCCTCCCTCCCTTCCTTTTTCTTGTTGCATGTAATATATAATGAGGGTTTGATACAAGGACAAAAACCACTGAGTTACCTCAAGGTCACGTGTGAAAATCTCACCATCTCCAAAAGATGCTTTCATAAGTGCAAGGAAAATAACTCAGAATAATTACTTAACATGATAATTTTGATAACAATAATTTAATAGTAAGTATTAAACTAACTCTAGAATTAAAAAAATATTATATTCACACCTGCTTCAGTGTTAGAGTGGTCTTAGACACCACACTCTTGTAATAGACTGAACTTCCAATGACAGGGAGGTCGGGGTTCGAATCCTGGTCGTACGTATTGAGGGTGGTTTTTCCTAAATTGTTTTCCACTCTTACTTTACGCAAATGATAGTTGAGTAGACTTCCTCTAAAGTCAACCTTCCGTTTACTCAATCAATATATATATGCGCATAACCCGAATTGATAGGAAGATGGGGTGACAAACACATGTCAGATAATGTCACCGCCCCTCTTTATGTGGGCCTAATCATTCAGGATAACTTGCGGGGAAGAGTAGGGTCGGTCGCTGGCAAAATAGATGGTTGGGTTCAAAATGGTACTGGAGGTTCCATTTTTTGAGTTTATTAGTAGCACTAAAAGATAATACGAAATGTGACGTTAGAAGGTGTTATAATGAAATATAAGAACTTAGACGTATACGCTCGTGAGAGAATTGGCTTGGTCAGGAATATTTAAAATTGATGGCTCGACCGACACCTCTCGCGACTCCCTACAGACTCGAACCCGGTACCCTGGACACGATGGTTGCCCTCTAGCACAAGTACCCGATGATCCGATGTTCTAACCCGCGGTGTCCCGATAGCGGGCAGAGTGACTGCCACCGAGTAGATCTTAATGCGTCAGCCGTGATAATACTAAATCAAAGGTCCTTATAGTCCAATCCGGCATAGTTGCCATACAACGGGGACAAAATTGTTATGAGCTGTCAGCATTCTTTCCTAATGTCTAATGTCTATTAATTCATCGCAACAATTTGACTAAACCAGTTCTTTCAATTACTTCGTTTCAACACTTATGTTAATTTGAGTAAACATTCCAATATAGCTCAGGGTTGTTACAATATATATTATACTCACATATATATTCAAAGTAGATGACTAGTTATTCGGTCAATTTATGAATTAATTAGTTATTATTTAGTGATAGGGGAGGGGAGTAATTAAACTCAACCAAATGTTGGTTATTGGACGCTCATACAAGTTGACTTGAGGTTATGAATTAGGAGGTTAAATTGTAAAACTCTATGACAGAATTTTCGTGTGTAAGGGAGAAGCCACAAACTGCAAGAACCATGCCCAAATAGAATTTAATGGGACTTGAAGTCGTGTCCTTTAAGTCAAAAAGTGAAGGAGCATAATAACATAATATTTAGGTAAGCTAAAGAGACTTATAAAATTGAACAAAAGTAGAATTTGTAAAACAAAACCTTTTCAAAACATACATATAATGTTAGAGTATCTAAAATTACTAATTTCTACACTTATTCCTAGTAGTGTTAGAAGCAATATAACGACCATTTTATTTATGTGTGGTCGCTTTCAACCAATATGGGAAAATAGAGAAGGAATAATGTATTAATAAAACACTGTTTGACAGTTATTAAAATTACAAAAATTACTTTCGTACCTGCATACGTCAATTGCCAGTTTTAAAATTTGGTATCAATAAAATAAAATTAGTAATATAGAAATCGCAATCACTATTGACCACCAAAAAATATGGTGTATTTTATAAAAGCTTATTTCTTCCTACAGTGTTCTTACTGTACATTTGGTAGTAAAACTATTGCTTTGGTTTTTGAAATCATTATTTTGACTACCCCTTTGAGCCATTGTAATATTCCAAGTTTAAAAATCATGGGTTTTGAATATGTAAGTTTTATAAAATTAACCTAAACCTTATAATAACACGCATAACAGTTATTTATAATATGTATCTAGTCGTATAAGTTATATATAGCAAGCAAATGAAACTGGCCTAAAAACCTTAAAAATATGAGAACATTTTGACTAGGTTTTCTTAAAATTAAAAGGGAACAAATTGTGTTCGATTTCAACTAAACTCTGTATTGAACATCGATAATCAAATTAAAGTTATTTTCCTTATATTAATTGTGCTTTAAGTGGCCCAACATTTCTAAAAATAAATAGCTATATTTGATCATTTCAATCAAATTGTATTTTTTATGAATATTATTTGACAATTATTTTGTTTCTGAGAACAAAAAGGTTTATTAGTGCTCTTATCTTTTAAAAAGGCTTAATATTATATTATTGTTTGAGATTAAATAACAAGATCCATTTATAGATACTGTCTAACTATTAGTCTTAACTTTTTACTAAACAAATTAAAAGTTTGAAAGTAGAGAGATAATTGTTTGAATAATGGAGATGAAAAAAAGGCCAACCTTAATTTTCTCATGCATAGTAAGTATTATTTTCGTGAAAAATTCAGTTTCGAGAATAAGAAGAATGTTGGCGTTTTACTCGCTTCCGAACTAAAAAAAAGTGGCTTTTAGCATTATTTTATGTGTCCCTCTGTGGGCCTACTAACAGCCAAAACGGTTTAATGGATTTGATTCAAATTTTTTATTCCTGTGTATTATAATCATACATCACGGAAAAATCGTTAATGTAATCAAAGCTCTAAAATTAAGGGTAGTTAAACTCTACTGATTGATTTTTGAAAATGTGGCTTTTTTCGGTGGTGGATCCAAGGATTTGATTCAAAATAGATAGATACATAAAGTATTTTTCATGATAGATGGCCCTGTATTATTAATTTTGGAAGAAAAATTCATTTTTGAATATTTTAATTAGTATCTTAATTAATTTTGAGACATTCTCAAACAAATACTATAGGCCTATATACATAGTATTCCACAATCCCATGATTAGCTGAGCATACTTGAGACTCCCCTCTAATGAGGAGAGAAGGACCGAATAAAATATGTTTTGACTAAGCTCTATGATATTGTTCTTAAAGAAAATCATGATCAACTAAATATTGTACAAGTGGCAGTATAAATGCCGACCCTAAGTCACGGTTGACTGTGTTTATGATAGTACGAAGCCGATGATCTCACACGTTCGTCAGACTTTGGGCCAGTTTCATAGTCAAGTTTAGTACGCCTCAAGTGCGGCGCTACACTAAATACAAGACGACACCTACCTAACCAGAATGGAATGAGCCAGTTTCCTATGCGAGGACGGTCCATTCCATTTGAGTTTAGGTAGGTGTCATCTTGTATTTAGTGTAGCACCGCACTTGAGGCGTACTAAATTTGACTATGAAACTGGCTCTTTGCCTTCAATTATTAGTAATATAATTGAGCACGGGAAAAGTCCTGGGTATAAGCCAATATTTTAATGGTGTCATTATTGTGGCTTTTAAATATACGTCATCATCTTTTGTGGCTTGATTACTAAGGTGCTTTTTGTCTTGTCATCGTTGTTTGTCAAAATCTGCCAACTGTAGCGTGGAGTACTAGGTTTCTCTTCTACTAATATTTACTGATCTCAAAAAGGTTCCTCACCACTCAGGACTATACACTCAAAAACGGCATCCACAATATAGTTTTATTGAGCTTTGTAAATACCGTTTACATAATAGAAGTTAATTTTGTTGTTATTTTTAATTGGTTACAATTAGATAAAAGGCGCACAGTACTTTGATTTGGTAATTACACCAAATGGGGTACGCGACTGGAGAGAGTTTGAGAAACACTGCTCTATAAGATAGAAAAGAGCACACTTAACAACTGATTGGTGCTACAAGTAAGTTTTAGTAATATCAAAATAGTTAAATCAAATATATAATAATTATATAAATCATAATAAAACACTAACCATTATTTAGTGCATCCATACATTGTGTTTCTCACCATATTGGTGAGTCTAGGTAAGATAGTGAAGGTCGGTCAATGTAAAGCAAGTTAAAAAATATAAAAAAGAACGAGAAGACATTTACAAACTTCAAACGGAAGCTTATGAGATCATGCTCTGTTTTTTTTTTTTTAGGTTT
>CABFOV010003873.1:6432-29402 GCA_902141375.1 Timema poppense | reverse complement strand
TTTTTAGGTTTTAAAACTACTTAATATACATTAAAATACATTTCAAGTTCAGACTCTTCTAGTTATTAAAGTTAGTATACCGTAATAAAAAGGTTTAGTAGCCGTGGCTTCCATTAGGTCAAATACAGTACCTTTGTTGGAGCTGTATGACACTCATATGCCTTAGAACTAGGTCATTCATATTCTAAAATATAATCACTATAATATGTTTGACTAAAAATATGCATCTAAACTATCTCATATCCTTTTATAAGAATAATTTATCAAAAATTGTGAGGTTTAGAATCTTAAAAATAATCAAACTACTACTACTTACTAATGGTGTACTTTTGTAAGTGCGGCAATGAACTTTGGAGTCCCTACTGCTCTAAACTTTGCACCTAATTGACCTAATTCTATAGGTATTTAATTATTCCTACCTTAATAAACGCAAGAATATGTATACAGATTGTTTTTCAATATTTCTGACAAACCAACGTGTAGATATGTCGTGTTATAACATACTTTTTTTAAAAGTAGTAATGCGTCTGAAATGCTTCCTAAAGCTATTACATGTTGGTATAATCACCATAGAGTTTTATTTAGGGCTGTAGCTAAGTTAATAAGCCTATGGTTGTATTTTTAATACCATTGCACCCAGAGAAAATGTTCAAAACTACGGCCATCGACCTTGATACAAAGCCCTATACGACGCATTAGTATCTTCCGTGAAAAACATTTCAACGTGATTCCTGGTAGTATCATGGGCTCAAAAACATCGGACAGACCACCTGGGGGGATGTTGGTGGTAGCTTGGGGTCAAAAACAGTGGCCAGACCACCTGGGGGATGTTGGTACTAGCCTGGGGTCAAAAACGGGGGCCAATCCACCTGCAGGATGTTGGTGGTAGCCTGGGGTCAAAAACAGTGGCCAATTCACCTGCAGGATGTTGGTGGTAGCCTGGGGTTAAAAACAGTGACCAGACCACCTGAGGGAAGTTGGTGGTAGCGAGGGGTCAAAAACAGTGGCCAGACCACCTGGGGGATGTTGGTGGTAGCCTGTGGTTAAAAACAGTGACCAGACCACCTGGGGGATGTTGGTGGTAGCCTGGGGTTAAAAACAGTGGCCAGACCACCTGGGGGATGTTGGTGGTAGCCTGGGGTTAAAAACAGTGGCCAGACCACCTGGGGGATGTTGGTGGTAGCCTGGGGTTAAAAACAGTGACCAGACCACCTGGGTGATGTTGGTGGTAGCCTGGGGTTAAAAACAATGGCTATTCCACCTTGGGGAATTTTGGTGGTAGCCTGGGGTCAAAAACCGTGGCCAGACCACCTGGGGGATGTTGGTGGTAGCGTGGGGTTAAAAACAGTGACCAGACCACCTGGGTGATGTTGGTGGTAGCCTGGGGTTAAAAACAATGGCTATTCCACCTTGGGGAATTTTGGTGGTAGCCTGGGGTCAAAAACCGTGGCCAGACCACCTGGGGGATGTTGGTGGTAGCGTGGGGTTAAAAACAGTGACCAGACCACCTGGGTGATGTTGGTGGTAGCCTGGGGTTAAAAACAATGGCTATTCCACCTTGGGGAATTTTGGTGGTAGCCTGGGGTCAAAAACCGTGGCCAGACCACCTGGGGGATGTTGGTGGTAGCGTGGGGTTAAAAACAGTGACCAGACCACCTGGGTGATGTTGGTGGTAGCCTGGGGTTAAAAACAATGGCTATTCCACCTTGGGGAATTTTGGTGGTAGCCTGGGGTCAAAAACCGTGGCCAGACCACCTGGGGGATGTTGGTGGTAGCGTGGGGTTAAAAACAGTGACCAGACCACCTGGGTGATGTTGGTGGTAGCCTGGGGTTAAAAACAATGGCTATTCCACCTTGGGGAATTTTGGTGGTAGCCTGGGGTCAAAAACCGTGGCCAGACCACCTGGGGGATGTTGGTGGTAGCGTGGGGTTAAAAACAGTGACCAGACCACCTGGGTGATGTTGGTGGTAGCCTGGGGTTAAAAACAATGGCTATTCCACCTTGGGGAATTTTGGTGGTAGCCTGGGGTCAAAAACCGTGGCCAGACCACCTGGGGGATGTTGGTGGTAGCGTGGGGTCAAAAACAGTGGCCAGACCACCTGAGGGATGTTGGTGGTAGCCTGGGGTCAAAAACCGTGGCCATTCCACCTTGGGGGATGTTGGTGATAGCCTGGGGTCAAAAACAGTGGCCAATTCACCTGCAGGATGTTGGTGCTAGCCAGGGGTCAAAAACAGTGGCCATTTCACTTTGGGGGATGCCGATGGTATCCCGGGGTCAAAAGCAATGGCCAGTCCACCTATGCCCATTTCTTATCGTTTGCTGAATAAAATGATATATTGGATAGTAGCTGTTGATTGTGAATAACACTGATATAAACAGATAAGTCACTTGCGTATTTTAAAACAAACTCTACTAACCGAATCATTGTTAATAACACTTGCAGGCGAACTAAACCAATTATCCTACGTAACTTACCCTTGAAAACCAACATGCTACATTATTAAAATGGTATTGTTGTGTGACGGGTACCTAATTAAAACGTGTAACGGACGCATGCAGCATTAAACACAAGCATAAACATGAATAATAATTGTAGGAAAAGAGAGAACTTGAATCTTAATAAACTACTTTAAGTTTACAATTTAGCTTTTTTTTTGTAATAGTTATGTTTTTAATTACTAGAACTCATTAGAATTAGTTACCTTGTGTTTCTGATAACATATTATGTAATATTTTATAACCTCCCATGTTAGAAACGAGATGTTTCGAGCCTATATTGAAATAGGTAATGTTTTCAACGAGTAGTGTTTTATTAATACCCTATCTAACTATCCGTTAGGGCTATACGCTTATGTACTACTTTCGCTAGGAGTTTTATGGATTAGGAAGGTTATATTTAGAGGAAGTGTACCCGCATTTGTGTGGAAGAGTGAAAAACTGTTTTGGTAAGACCACCCTCAGTACACTCAGCCGAGTTTAGAACCACGATCTCTCTTTCATTGGTAGTCAAGTCTACTGTGAGAGTAGCGCTTTAGACCATGCGGCCTCCAAGCAGGTATCATCTCAGAAATACTCACTTTTTCAATATTTTCTCTAATTGAGAAGGTAAAAGTACTAGATAAATGATGTCGTACAATTTTTAACTATTCCGTTAAGAGCACCTGTCGTTTATAACTAGTCCTTCTCTGGGTTCATGAATGAAGTCATAAAATTTGAGATTGTGAGGCGAGACTTAATAAAACTCTTATTGTATTATTTTATAACCTCCAAGGAGAGTTGATATTATTGTTCGTTGTTTGTGATTTAAGGCTTGGTGGGATACAGATGTATGGAGCGGGGGTGGGTGGGAGCTTGAAGTGGTGATAAAACCGGGCCGTTGTCATAGCAACTGATGTGGTTGGTTTTATCGTCACGTTACCATTTTACTTGACTCGTCGTGTTGAGGTATGTCTCCCAACAAAACGCATTGCAGCCAAAATTCGTGTTTCGACAAAAGAACCCATACGCACATATGCCTCAACAGTGGAAATTATTCCTTACACACAATAAGCCATCATGCAGAGCACACAGCCTGAGTGACACAAACATGAGCCACACACTGGGTTCCATCTACCAAAACACTGTCTTCCAACAAGACTCACTCTGCAGGAGATTACTACTCTACAGGTGACTAGTCGCGTGTTTGGACGCAGGCTCTTCGCAGTGCAGAAATATGGGCTACTTTTACGTGACTCATCCTGTACTAAAACTTTGCAATAAGTTATTTCGTATCATAGTTAGTTAAGGATGATAAAAGTTAGGAATTTAGTCTAGTGCAAAGTATCCTCAGTCATTTTCATAGGAATATGAGATACGCCATTTTATTAGTTAAACAGTGCCTATTTACGTGTTTTGATCAAAATCATTAAGAGCCAATTTTTAGCAAATACATTTTTCTTCTTTTCGCTCCAAGGTATACTACCCTTTATTTTAAGGTTGGATTGATAATTCTGAAAATCCTTTTGAGAAACCCTATGCAAACCCTAGCTACCAATTAGCTGTTTGGTTTTGGCTCTATTCCAAGTAACAGATGGACAAACAGACAAATGGAGTTACAAAAATAACTTTTTTGGGTCCAGATTGCCATAAAATGTCAACATCCATCAAAATCTCGAGTTAGAGTATTGTGATATTTTTTTAATCTATCTGAGGGATGCAATAAAGTAAAAAAAAAGGTAAACTCTTCCAACTGCAAACAGGTTGGAGAACCCCGCACTAGGTTGGACATCCTTTCACTAGTTAGTTCTCCCAAACTTCCATCTTAGATTTGGTGACAAAATCTGTTATTTTTTTATTGTGTCATTTTTTTAAAATGTTCTTATTCAAAACTTTTCATTAACTTTAAAGCCATTTTAATGTTATTCCTACTTTTTGCTTATCTAAATTGCTTATTTCAAATGACGTATTTACAGGGGCGTTTTCGCAAGAGAAAAAGAAAGTTTTTACATCATCCTGATCAGTATAGCTGCTAACTATAGTAAACAATAAATTGACTCTGACTCATATCTAGCAAAATAACTTCAATATAGTAATGTTTTATTGAATTAATGTTGTATCGACAAGTACTACATCTAGAACCAGGCGTCGCACCCGGGTGCGGTTTTCTGGAGTCTTAGTTAGAAAACCTTATTAAAAAAATAGTTAAACATAAAATAATTACTTTAATATATATAATTAACTAAATTGATACAAATCTCGCTTTTTCTTTTGCAGAACACAGATAACTACATGTTGATGCAAAATATGAAGAGTACGACGGTAAAGGAGGAAAATTCACACTTCACATTTTTCAGGTCTATAACATTTACCCCAACCTATACTTTAATTATTTATTTAAATATGACCGAGTCCTCTTTTAACCATAATCTGAAGGTTATTATAAAGGCATCTTGATTGTTTAACAGATGGCAGCATTCAATTTGATCTAAAATCAAACTTTTTCTTTTCCTCCTGGGGCTCTTAATATGGTTAAAGCGTAATCTTGTATCTAATAATATCCGGTTAATCAGCCACCTTGCTAGCGTGATTTCAATTTTGCTGAAGAGATTTTAATGAGGCCAATTTTTTTTTAACTGATGAGCATTCTTCTATAGAGTAAGCATATTTTAGTAATAAGCTTCTTGACGATTATTAGTTTAAATCCAATATTGTAGGTGTAAAAGTAAATACAACGTTGTAGAGATTATAAATCTTCCCTCTGTTCGATGTTTAAGAGCACTAGAAGAAACTAGGTCACAAGTTTCCTCAACTTTGTAACTCTGAGTGACACCTTGATGCCAGTGAGGGCCTCTTGGAACAGAAGACTATACATCACAATTACACCCCAGTGACGTCACAAGATCCAAGTTGAGTCCACTTGACTGGTTTCGAACGTTAACTTATCTATCAAATAGTTCGTAACGACAGAGTCAAGGGGTGGACTTAAAATATGATATTGTGACTTATTAAGGCAGGATGGAAGGGGACGCGAGAAAAGGCCAGTGTTCTTACAGTTTTTATGGTAAAACATTTTTTGGACAAAATAAATAAAATATTGCTCCAGTACAAACATAAAGTTTTCTTTTCTTCACATGTTGACTTCACCATTTCTTGAATATCTTTCAAAGGTGTCCTAAAATTTATTGACAACTTGCTCTTTTCATTTAAAAACTTTCTCATCTAATGCTGCTATGCTCATGACGAATATTCAGGAACTGTTGATATCAACATGGGAAGAAAATAAAGCTCTATGCTTGTATTGGGACTATATTTGATTTATTTTTGCCAAAAATTGTTTTGCCATCAAAACTAAAAAAACACTAACTTTTCTCGCGTCCCCTTTCATTTCACCTTAAATGACTGATTTAATAATATAAGTGATCGATGATTGAAACTTAATTATGCACTTGGTTACCATTTCAGTTAGTATTGTTGGTTCTAACATTCGCTTAATCGATTAGTGAGGCTATTGGTGTGTTTAACCACCCTAATAAGGAGCTCTCAATCTATTGTAGCTCATCTGTTTTCGTGTCACCTTATTTCATATGGGCTTTTTATAGTATTATTGAAATTAATTGAACATCCTTTTAATTCATACATGTATATTAGTTGTAACGATAATTCACTACGCAAAACAAATAATTAAGTTAACAATAAATAGATTTATTATAGAAAAACATAAATGATATATAAGATTACAATAGTTATACAAGATTAATGCTGGTTGACAATTGAACGTGTAATATATAAGTTCAGGAAAACAAGTGAACATATCGTAGATCACGGGAAACTTTACATTAAATAGAAGATGTGTTGACATATAGCAAGTCCAAACTATAGGATTGTCTTGCAGCTGCTCGGGTAAATAAGTGTCCAGGACAGCATGGTTAAAGGCAGTAGGCTGGAAGAGCCTGTTCGCTATCAAAACAGCTGGGCAAGCACCAGGATACTGTCAGTGGGGTCTTAAAAGGAAAACAGTGAAATAATAAACAATTAGCAATGAAAGTTAACTGTAAATCCTATAAGTTTAGAGTTACTATTATATATATAACTTGAACTAGCTTGCTTGATTGGGACTTAAGAAAGTCCTGAAGATACATTGTATAATGAATGACATGAGAAAGGCTTGTTAATTACATTGGTAGATGGCTAGCAACCAGGTGTCAACACCAAATAGTACTATGGCCGGTCCTTTTCCCAATAGGTACTGCCAGAGCACTCAATAGTACATTTATACAATAACCCATTCCCTGGGGTACCACATTACTTTAGTACACATTAACTTTTAATATTTACTCAATAGGAGCCAACGATGGGCTAAAAGTAAAGGCATTATCTGCGCGGACCCCATTATGGAAACTAGCGGAGCTCCGCGCTTTACCCGCCCCAGCTAATACCACACGTGAAGCGTGCCAATAAGAATGATTCAACACATTGATCCAACTGGATCCAAGAAAAAGGACAGACAACCTGATTGTAGCCATACAAAAATTAAACATCTGAACACGATGTCCACGGCGTCATGAGAAACAGACTAGTCATAAGGACTAAAAGGAAGTACTGTACTTGTGGAGAAAAGCAACCTTTAAGACAAGGTCCTTATTACCTCTGGAGCTCAAAGGCTCCTATATTTAAGCTATGTCATATGGACATAGGGAGATCTTAGTCACTTGGACCAATATAAGAAGTCTGAAAGACTCGAGAATACATTAGAGTCACTTTGACTACACCAACTAAGTCAGGAGGACACAAAACCAAAATCTAGTCACTTTGACTGAAATAAGAAATCTAGAAAAATAGTCACCTCAACTATACAAACTAAGTCTAAAGGAGACGGCAAACATTATAGTCACCTCGACTATACAAACTAAGTCTGAAGGACATGACAAACATTATAGTCGTCTCGACTATGTAAACTAAGTCTGAAGGACACGATATCAAATTCTAGCCTGTTAGACTAGACCCATAAGTCTGATGGACACGATATAAAATTCTAGTCTGTTAGATTAGACCCATAAAACTGATGGACTTATTAATAACGCCTTAATACTTAGAAGATCGAAGAGGATTTCCCTCGACGACGTGGTGCGACCAAGATCCAAACTTCATGGCGAGCTGGTACTTCTTTAGGTGATAAATCAGCGTTTCCTTCTTCGATGTTACGATGTGGTGAAATCTAGATAGTTTATATAGTTAAGGCGACTATAATGTTTAAGTCAAAAGGACATGAGAAACATTATAGTTGTCTTTACTATATAAAATAAGTCTGAAGGACATTATATCAAATTCTAGTCTTTTAGCCTATACCCATAAGTCTGAAGGACATGACATCAAATTCTAGTCTGTTAGATTAGACCCATAAGACTGATGGACTTATTAATAACGCCTGGATACTTAGAAGATCAAAGACAATTTCCCTCGACGACGTGGTGCGACCCACGATCCAAACTTTATGGCGAGCTGGAACTTCTGTAGGTGATAGAGAGGCGTTTCTTCTTCGATATTACGATGTGGTGAAATACAATAAGTGAATCTGAGCGGCACTCATTATATACGATTTCTCTGACCAAACATAAATAAAAGGAATAAGGCGTAAACACAGGTAAATGGTAGAGACGGTAACAAGGGGAGAAAGGAAAAGAAAGAGAGGGGGGAAGGAAAATACTGAAGTCCCAAGGAACGCCGCAAGAGCAGCAGCGCTCTAGGCTCCTGACTTCGATCCCAAGCCGATCCCGTCCATTTCAACTATTGGGTGATGCAGCGAGGATGCTTATGAAATTTACCATGCTGGTGTCTCCGCCAAACTCTTCGTAATTTCCTTGAAAGCATGGTGATTGTATCCGAGCCCATCCTGTTATGGCGAGTAAGTCTTGAAGGATATTATTACTAAATAAATCAGTTTAAATTATCTCCTTTGGATTCAGCTATAGTATTTTTATAAGGATTCGTCTCTGAGTGTTATTTTACACACTTGTAGTATTTCTTCTCGGAAGCATGGTGGCTGTATCCGAGCCCATACAGTCATGGAAAGTAGATGTTGAAGCATATTATTCCTAAATATGTCAATTTTAATAACACTTTAAAGGAATTATTATAATGAGCCATCATTCTTCGCCTAGACAGTAGTTTCAGGGAAGGGTTTTCACATCAATGCTCACAATTATTATAAACTAACCGCCTACAGCTTTTGCAGTGGATAAATACGGCCAGAATAGAGGAAAGTACCTATTAAGCATTACGTATGTCGCTGATACGGCCTCTTCTAACTCGGGGAATTATTTACTGTTTGTTTTATATTTTAAAAGGATTTACTTTTATTATTCTTACGTGTTTATTATAATAATGACTCAGGGTTTGAATATGCTATAATTATTTCTTAATAATGATACAAACTTAATTATTTTGAATAATCGGGTACGAACATAATATCGGGAAGCTTCGTACGAGATCGGCGCAATACGTGGTAGTACAGCAATTTATGAAGGAATGAAAATGAGAATGAGACTGCGGTTGGGACAGATTGAACGTGGTCTTGGGTCAGTTTTAATATCTTTTTATGTTTGTTTACTGTCGGTATCTTTTGTTTTTAATGGATAGGTTGTATTTTGATTGTTATTTTAAGTTGAACTATAGAACCTTTGAAAATTCATAAATCAAAATTAATAGTTTTGCTGTGTTTAAAGTAGTATTTATTATCATGTTTTGATGGAGGGGCTGAATTCAGAATTTAGTGGATATAATGTAGATTATTCTAGTGAATAAAAATCAGAATTTTCATTTGTGTTGTTTCTTTGAGAAAAGTCTGAATGGAGACAATTCAGAGTGGATACAATTCAGTCCCCTCGTTTTGATTGGGGAATTCAGTTCGAGGACTCTCCTTGTAAAAGCGTTTAGACCGGTGTGTTTGAATTTGACCGTGGACATACAAATGTTATAAAATCCGGTATCGACCAGCTGATCAGCGGCGAGATATCCAAGTATCTGAGGGAAACCTGGTTTTAGGAGCCTCAATACATTTTGTTTGACCTGCCAGCCGGGTATTTGACCTAATTCAACATTTACTGATAAACGTGAGCGTTTTTATCCACTAACATATTTTTCGTCAAACTTCATAAAACTCAAATTTGTAAATACTTAGGGGTACTATTTCAAATGTAGCTACTACCTTCTCAAATTCATTTATACTGATAAAAACAACTTTATTTAATATTTATATATGCGTCGCAAATGAATCAACCTTAAGCTAGTTCTATTACTTAAATGTATAGATTTTGGTGGCCAAATTAATCGACCCCCATATTTATTTACTTACGAGTCTTCTTTGTAACCATCTTGGTGAATGTTGAAGATCTTACTCAAATATTTAATTTGCACAACTTTAAGAAATTTAAGAACAAACTTTCCGTATTGAAAGGACATTTATGATTTATGTTAATTCCTTATCCGAGAAACCAATATGTATTTGTATATTTGTAATATAAATAAAACTTTGTGTTTACTTCATATTGAATGAATTGTTATGATTCGTCGTCATGGTAACGGGACACGAAATATTTGGTCGGAATACACCACTTATAATTTATAAGAAGGCTTATAATTGATGTAAAATACATTTAATGTACTGTTAATAGCACGAATTGTCCATTGTCACGTTGTTGGTACTATCTTTTTGTTATATATGTTAATACTCAATAGCCCACTTCAGTGGTCATAGGGTATAAAGTGTTTGAAAATCGATTGGATTGTCAGGTAAGCCTAGATAATTTTTTCCTAAATTATTTTGAAAAATGTTGGCTCAAGCATAATTTTACTATTTTATTTCAATTGCAAGTAATATTTCTAAAGCAAGCATAGTTTTACTTTATTTCAATGAAAAATACTGCAAAATAAATTTTTTTACTGTAAAATGTTTCTGCTTAGTTAGGAATTCTATATAGTTTTCTCATTATCAGTTAACCAGATATTGCTTTCTATTAATATGTAAGTAGAGTCAACTTAATAATTACTTTTTTTAACCCCTTCGTGTTGTCTTTAGCTAAGAGGAACAGAGTCGTTAGTGCATTAAGATTTTCCCAAAAGTTCTTTAACAGGGGTTTTCCAACCACGAGCCTAATAAAGGGAGTTTTTAATTTTGAGCCAAGTCATACTATTATCTTCCAATATTTCAAACTTGACTGAAAATCACATCTCAATTTCCCCATCATGGAGAAATGGTCCTTAGTTTTGTTTTACCTTACAAACTGACACATAAGTTGTGATATCATGTTTACTACATCTGTTTTTAAAAAGTCCTGGAAATCTGTTGAACTCTTGCTAAAAGTTGGGAGCGTGAGAAAACTTCTCAAGAGATGTATTAACGCCGAGTGACATTTTAACACTGCCCGGAGGTGTTATTGGAGGAGTTCCTTATGGGACGTGAGGAAACTTCTTCACTAGTATTGTTAGAGAACTGGGCTGGTTAAGAAAGACTTAAATAGGTCAACCCAAAAAATGGGAGGATAATTAATTTGAGGAATGTTCGTCTTAAGAGTGTGGAGAAAGACACTGTAATAAACAGGATCCATACACACTTGTAAAAGTCAGACAACTTGGCGTGAGAGAGTAAGCGTGAAAGGTAGTAAAATGTTAGTCATTTCAGCTATAATTTACCTCTGTAATATATTTTTAAACAAAAAATTTAATAACATAGGTCAGTGTAAACTATTAGCTTTAATCTGCAATTCATGTGATTTCGTATTGTACATATCACTGACACATGTCTTTAATAACGGTTATATCAGATCTGTAATATAAAACGGTGAAAACTACGATATTTTCATCACATCCTTGCATATAAAATACTGAAAAAATACATAAGTTTTAAATCTGGAAAACCTGTAAAAGTCAGGAATTTCCAAAATTACAACGTGTATCTAGTCGCATAAGCCACCTCAAATGTATATAGCTAGGTATGCATAGCTTATGCAAGGCATCCAGAACATAGCAATCAGCTCACAAGTATGGCCATTCTATAAAGCGCTGGGCTTGCATATTATTTGATCTCAAATAACAATTAGGTTGGAGTTCTAATCTTGGCAGGACTCAATAGAATTTTTTTGTCTACAATACAATGTGACTTGTCACTGTGGATGCTCAACTACCTCTGAGGTACTTTGGTTTGAATCCCACGAGGGTCCTCATTTAGATTAAAGCATGCAAGTTACGGATGATTCAAATAACACAATGAATGTACTCCCAAACACTAAGAATCACTCGTATTGAGCAGATATTATTAAGATACTCATAAAACAACTTTATTAATAAAATCTGGCTAGTAATACAGTTAATCTCCCGTCTCGTACACTCAGGAATTTTTACCTGGGTTAGTCCCATCACGGCATTCAAATAGTCAGCAATTATTATTAAGTAAACATACAACATTATACTTGGGTGTCCTATCTGGTAGACTGAACAAGAAGAAATAATCTTGTACGACTTTGAATCGCAAGCGACTTCCCCCCCTCGTATCCCTCTCCTCTAGTTTGAATCGCTAGTGACTTCCCCCTTAGTATGCCTTTCCTCTAGTTTGAATCGCTAGCGACTTCCACCCCTCGTATCCCCCTTCTTTAGCTTGAATCGCTAGCGACTTCCCCCCTCGTATCCCCCTTCTCTAGCTTGAATCGCTAGCGACTTCACCCCCTCGTATCCCTCTCCTCTAGTTTGAATCGCTAGCGACTCCCCCCGTATCCCCATTCTCTAGCTTAAATCGCTAGCGACTCCCCCCCGTATCCCCCTTCTCTAGCTTTAATTGTTTCCCTCTCATACCTTAGCTTAGAAACAGCTCGAAAATGTATACTTTCAAAATAACCTTGCTGGTAATAACATTTGAAAAATCGTAGTTGTGGAATACTTTAATGGGGAATTGAAGATAAATCTAAATTTTTAATTTGTAAATGAATTAGTGCTAAATGGGACTGCCCTGCCGTCAAATAAAAGCATTAACATAAAATCAGTTAAATTCACAAATTCAATCTTATTAAATTCTAACAGATAGCTCTTTTCAAGCATGTACAAAGTAATAAACCAAAGTAAATCAAATACTATAGCAATTGATATCATAGGTACTTGAATCACATTTCTTACGGGCTAAAAGAATAGGTAAAGGCTCGAAAATATTTAACAGACTTTTTTTTTATTAACACACTCTGTGATGGTCTTACTTACTAATTCTGTCATTTATCTGCTTTACTTCTTACGTCACTTTACCAAGGCCACGTTCATTTATAGTCATCTCTTGACGGTTTCATAATATATTGCACATTATGTTTGTATTTTTACCAACTCATTAATATTCAGATTTATTTAACCGATGCTCCTGTTTAGACAGTTGTGCCATCCTTCAACTGCATTGTTAGTCCTGTCTCATTATAGCAGATACACACGTCCTACATCATTCTCTAAATATTGCTCCATAAAGTAATCATACGTAGCAGATATATATTAATATTGCGCGTCTGGGCTACATCATTAAATTTTTGAAAATATTAGCCAGTATTAATGTACCGTTGCCCAGGGGATGCCCGAATGTACTAATCGTACATCCTTTCTGAAGAGGCTCTTTCCATTTCACAATGAGATAAGTTAATGATGGTATTGAGTGTGAGGGCCTCAGTAGAAACACTTAAACCTAACTTGAGCCTAATTAACCAAACCCTGGTGTCCGTTGAGGTAAATCTCCTTTCGGGAAAAATACCCATGGTATCAGCTGGGAAACGAACCCAGGGCCTCTAGACTTATAGCCATGTGCACTGACCATTACACCTCGGGGCTGGCTATGTATGAGTTTATTCCAATGTATGAAGCTATCCTTTTTCCTCCATCAGTAGAAATAGGTGGTATACGAGCCAGAGCTATGCACATACTAACATGTTGCATCACTTCATGGTCTTTCTTGAACATGTTAGTAATCCTAAGATCCGGTACTTTCTTGAACATGTTAGTAAGTCTAAGACCCTGTACTTTTCTGCATATACATTGATTGAAAAGAAAGTTGCAGCTTTTGAAAACTGTATTTGGAAACGGTTTTTTTAATACTTTACCTGAATAGTTGCAGTTCTATAAACAAAATGTGTAGATACTTCGAGGGTCATAGTGGAACTTTTTTTTCTGACAAGAGTGAAATTATTTTTTGCATATATCTAGCATATTTTGCTTCTTATCTAGAAGACGTTCGTATAATGCAGAGTCACATTAGTAAAATATTCAGTACTTCCAACCACCACACGGATTTTATAAAGCTGATTGACTTGACGAGAGCAGCTATTAAATTGCCAAACACTAAAATCTTGAGGAGATGAGTTAAATGGACCTACCTTAGTTTAAGAGAAGAGAACGCTAGGTTCTAGAGGAGATGTTCCTCAATTTTTTTATTTGGTTTTGATTTTATTATTACTAAATAATTAAATATGCCCCCTTTGTTTCAAACTCTGTTTATAATCGTAGTAATTGGTTTTAAGGCAACGACAATACTTACATAAAAATTAAAGTGTGGCTACTTACTGCAAGTTAATTTCAAGAATGAAAATAAATAACATATTTTAATTTGCTGTGTATTCTGGCGTTTAATTGGCTAAATCCTCTCCTCACATTTTCATTGGCTGATACGTCTCTAGTCAGAGAGCTGTATGTGTTTAAGCCTATGCATAATGCATAAAGTTAAAGACATTATTGATATGAATTGTGCACTATTCATTATGAATTGATTATGAACGCTATTATGGAAAAATATAAGTTTTAGATTATATTTTATGCGTGAATATCAACACAGCCTTACAATAGGGCCTTAACTGTACGAGAATATTTGCCCCGTTTCTTTTGAGTTCCTATTCAGAAGGAGAATGAATGATGAAACATAGCTGGTGTCTTAGACTCTCAAAGTGTGATAACAACTCTTTTATATTCAGCTTTACATGATAATTGAATCATAATTCTCAAGCTCAAGATTAAACAAATAGAATGAGTGAAGGGTCTAATTGCAAATGAGCTCGTTAAAATAGAAAGCGGGCAACGGCTTTTGATGTGGAGGCACGTTCGGTGAATTTGTTAATTGACCGAGAGCAAACATGAGCTTTACGAACGAAGCTCTCACTGTTTAAGACGAGAACTTTGCAAACTTTCCTCCCCGTGACCGAATAACCGTCTCGTTGCTGCTTTGGGTACAGCTTCAACGTAGACTCAAGCAGAGTAACTTAGATTAAAGTAGGGGTTTTTTAATCTCGCGCTAACTATTTTGCAAAATACATGTAATATCCTTTTATATATTAATACTAAATTTATAAAAAATAAATAAATGATATGTTTTAAATGCCTCATAACAATTAACATAATATATCCTTAACTTTGTTTGAAAAGTGAACATGCTTTAAAAGAATTGGATGAAAGATAATGCTTTTCCTTGCAATTTTTTTATTTTAAAATACATTTTTGACAACAAAAATTCAATCACTATACTCTTATAGCTTAATTTTCTACACCTATCTTAACCACTCTTGAATATTTGTCATGGCCACATGGAATTTTTTATACACGTTTTATCTTAGTTAAAAAAAAAGCTATAGTCAAATTACAATTATTCAAGAACTGTAGATTAATATGAGTAGAAAACTAAACCAAACGTACCGTTTCTACTGAAGCGATATTTGATTTATTTTGACCCCCCCCCCCTCCCCCAAAAAAAAGTTTGGTGGTCGTAAAAGCTGAAAAAATGCGGGCCTTGAATCGCGTTTGCTTATATCCGCTTTTAAATTCTTAAGCTACCTTCACTAAATCAGCTCACTTGGTAAGCCGGATCCAACTTTTCAGGCTTTTAGCCTACAGATGACCTGTGCTCACTTTAAAGCAGTTACGATCCAAACATTTATGTTTTCTCCTTGTTAAAGCTAACCGGGCAATATTACTAATGGCGCGTCTGGGCTAGATCATTTGTAGAACAGTTTGTGGAAAGATTAGGGAAGATTCTCGGATATACTAACCGTACATATCGTACATCCTTTCCGTGGAGGCTCTTTCCATGTCCCGATGAGTGCTGATAGTGGGTATGAGGGTGTGGGAACACAACATAACTTAAACACAAATAACCAAACCCTGGTGATTATTGGGACAGATCTCCTTTCGGGAGGAATACCCAAGGTACCAGTCGGGAACTAAACCCTGTACCCCTAGCCTCGTAGACATGTGCACTAACCACTACACCACGGGGCCGGTTAGCCAACCTGGTGCTACTCGTTTATGTTAGTTTGCTTGTATGGATATTTTATTATATAATCAAACATCAATATATATACATTATATATGGTAAACAAGAATAACAAAGAATATATACAGTAAACACCAACCAGGAAGGGCTCTTGAAAACCAGCGATACATCGAAACAAATTTAAAAAGAAGGGGATAAGATATGATTAGGGTAGCTCTAGTGGAAGGTAGTTAATCTACAGCAAGCTAATGTAGCGCAATACATCCTTAGTGAACGGTGGTCATATTTAACAGTATTATTATACGCTTTGAAAGCTACACATATATATAAAAAAACACAAATTAAAAAAAAAAAGGGTGACCTGGTGGTCTAGGGGTAAGGTGTCAGACTTCTATGCTGGCGGCCGGGGTTCAATCCTCGGTCCCGGCAAAGATGTATCTGATTACCAAACCCTTCCTTCACCTCTGACAAGACATCTTGTGAATGTGAGGAATGCCAGGCCTCCACCGTGGTTCGGATTCCACGTTAAACTGTAGGTCCTTCATTTCATCTCACAATCAGCCTACCATTACATATTAGCGTAGGTGCGTTTAACCCGAACGGGTAGTAAGACGCGGTGATAATTATAATAATAAAAAAATACTTACTGGTCTCCGCGCCAACTAATAACTCTTATTTGCAGCAGCCATTTTCTCACTGACTTCAAAAGAGAATAAAATATCGAGTTATTAAAAAAAATGTCTTTACGTGCTGACATCTCTCCTTAAAGCGTAGAAACCCATTCCAGGTTGACCAACACAATTTTCTCATCGCCAGAAATGTATCAACTATGAATTGTACAATGTCGCCTGCACGGGACACTGGGACTGAGGTTAACAGACGCTCATGAAACAGAAGCTTGGACATCTGTCAGCTGGCCAGTAAAACAATGGTTTGATTGCTCTATCACGTCTCCCATAACTTCATTGTTCAAGTAGACAAGCCAGAAGGTTAACTAATTATAATAGCTTCCATTGTTAATCTCTCCCCTTACGTCTGTTAGTCTCCAAGCTGGATCCGGGATACAAGAAAGAACCCTCATGGGTTGTATTGTCACCATCCAGTGCTCACCAGTGCGCCGTTGACACCATCCGAGGATTCATGATTCTGATTCCGTGGTTCGAGGGAATTACACATGACTGCATCGAATCACTCTTCAGCATGGCTTGACAACAGGATTTTCGCAACCTATGGTATGTTTTCAATAAATAATCTCCATTACTCTGTCACTAAACACCAAGGGGTGGGTCATCGTATCTGTGTTGAGGAAAGTGATTTTACTACTCAACACAGTAAACACTGCTTGCGGAAAGAATGGCAGCTACTTGAAGAATAAAGNTGGCTTCAGTGTGTGATCACTGAAATTAAGACCTCTACAGTCTTAGACCTACTTGAAGAATGAAGGGTGTGACCAATGATATACGTCATCAGTCGTTATCTTGACGTCCTGGCGTGTACACCCCAGTCAGCTTACCGAGAGGGGTGCGTAAGTTCGAGAGTTTAGGACTTTTAGTGGTTTTGCATAGTGTGTTTTTAGTTTTATTTGTATCTCTTTTGACAAACATTACGGATACCTAATCGACTTTAAATACAAGGTACGTAAAGTGTTTCTTAAAATGGCTTCAAATGAGCGTGCTAAACCAACTATTCACAGTGAAGGACTTGTGTCCCATTTGCAATTTGGTACTGACTGTATTGGATCGCTCCTCTCACCCCTTCGCCTTTCATACTCCAGAGCGATTGCACCGCTTGACCACGAGATGCAATGTTTTATATGTCGAATAGTAATGCCAATAATGGTAGTAATTATTTAAAGAGTTATTAAAATAATAATTAACGAAGGCTACCGACAATAATAACGTTGAGGGAAGGATGGTGGATTATAATTGTCTGCCACTAAGCGCCCGGTGGTTAGGGTGTGAATTTCGAATGCTGACGTGAGAAGTAAACAACAAAGATATAGATATAATAATAAAAATAGAACTACTATTTAAGAAATAAATCATTATCAAAATGTTTTAGGGGAGTCAAGAAGATAATCTCCAAAAGTATCGATAAATAAATCTGTGATGCAGTGGCATGTCGTGGAGTGTAGCAAGGAGAGCAGACCTTATTAATACTGTATCCAGAATTTCGGACTACCGGGGGTTTGGTCAAACGGAGCTTTCTTTACTCGATTTCAAAACCAAAATATTAGGCAAATCTAATAAAAAAATTAATCTGACATCAATGTAATAAATATAATTATTTTCTGATATTTTATTTTTAGATTTTCTCTTACCATAAACATTGATAAAAACCATTGCGTAAGATAAATTGTGACCCTCCCCCCGCTCACCCTCGTAAGTAAAACCTAAGAAAATACTGAAACCTTCTCCCCCCCTCCCCCACTCCCACCCCACACACAACAAAAATGTATGTATATTTTTAAAGAAGGGCCCAAAACAAAAAATATATATCTTAAAAGGATTCAAAATATACTTAGGCCCCAATATGATAAAAAATTAATCTGATTAGTCCAAACTTTACTCAGGCAACTAATTAAATAGGTATCTGTTATTAAATTATTTTTCTTAAACAATTTAATATTCTGCATTACGATTTACTTTATTCCCAAACAAGAATATTTTCTAGCCAATATTAATTTTCTTACAACTTTTTAAGGAAGGCGTAAAAGGTTACGTAAAAGAATGGTTTACTTGTTATTCATCTAAACACAGCTATGTCGAATCAATTTTTAATTTACTAATGCCTGAACATTTTTCATTTAGTAAACTCTCCAAAAGGCAGTCCTTGACTCGCTGTTACTTACGCCCCATGCAAAGGGTACCACCTGCATGAACAATAAATCGTTTGTTTGATGCGAGTATCGTATGATCAGTAAATATCACGGGGGCCAGACTCCTCTGGAGAGATTCAATGAGATCATTTTCTGCAGCCATATCGAGTATTTGCGAGGAAACAATTACACAAAAACAGTTGACTGTCCACATTTATAATAGATATTGATTAATAGATATTGATTAATAGATTCTTAACATTGATTAACAACATATCTTCAGAAATATATTTCTCATCTGTAGTTTATATATAGAAAAGAAAAATAAATATTTTGAAGTAGTATTAAAATTAATCTTTCTTATATCGTGATGGCTGGGCCCTTCTCCAAGTTTTGAAGGTTGACCACAGTGTAAACTAATATTCTTGTCGACTGCGCCTTCTTCAGGTCTTAAAGCGGTATGCAAGAACGTGTAGTGAATGCTCAGTGGGCCGATAGTGTGGTCCCTAGAACAATATTGCTCCACCTTTTAACCTATGATGACGTAAGCAAACCTATGCTACTGTCAACAAAGTATCCACTTAATCAAGTTCTTGCATACGGCTCTTAATGCGGATAGAGATGTTAAGCAGTCAGCATCACTCCTTATTAAAAGTATTAATATTACCACAAATATTTCTATTATGTTTGGGGATGCATATGAGTCATGAAAATCTTTAATATGTAATCTTCTCCACTCAAGTTAGTTGACCTCTTTAAGATTCCAGTTTATTTCTCGGGATTTTGTTCTCAAAAACTGTCACTTTATTTTCTTAGTATGGAGTGATAGACCAAGCTTTACATCCGTAATGAACAGAGAGTATCATAGGTTTGTATATCCTCATCTTAATATAATGGAGACGAGTCGACAACAGCTGAATAATAGCAAGCATTGCATTCATGAGTTCTGTTAAACCAAACAAACGTATATTTATTTTTTGCACATATTTTGAATGAAACCATATACAGGGATCTGGTAAGGGTCATTATTGGTATCTCTTTATTTTCTTAACAATATAAATTTGAATCACATGTTTGTAAATACAATACACACTTATTAGTTTTGTGGTCTATATTGATAAATGTTTATGATATTAGTTTTATTTATTGGTATTGATAATATACATCAAAAGATACATCTTAAGATCACATGACTTGACGTTTGAACACGTGAAAGTAGATCTAGTATCGTTTCTAATTGTCAGATAAGCCTCTTCCTATGAAATTTGGGTAGCCCCTTGTACTAGTTTTTTTTTTCCTACCACGTTTTAAATCCGAAGGGTGACATTAGCGGTTCAACACGCAACTAGATAAGGACTTTGGGAGGAAAACGACGTGTTATTATATCAACATACAACTTACAAACTACCCACTTCGGTGGCCACATTGTCAAAGGCAATGGTTTGCAGCCAATGGCTTGCGGGCCATCTCCAGCTCACCAATTTATTTTATACAGGCTGCAAAAGACCTAGTAAACAAACAAATGTTTTCATCAAAATAGACTGTGAAAAATATAAAGTAAATATTTTTTGCTAAATACATTTTTAAAAATCAAATAGTCCACCCATTTTTTTCCCTAGCCTCATAAGTTCCTCAATATCAAAATGGTTGCCAACCTCTACTATAAGGCATCGTTCTTGAAATAGACTGGACTACCAGTAACGAGAAGATCTGGTATCGAATCCTGTTTCAATAAACCTTTAAAATATGTTGATATTAAATGGTTTCGCCCCTCTCACCCAGCGATATAAGGGTATATTTTATCCAAAAACTATATATACCTTCATCTATCCTCTCCATCTAACATAATCATAATATGTACAAATATTCTGAATGGTTAATAAAAACGCGCCGAAAATAACAAAAACAATTCAAAAATAAAAGAAGCTACTCCACAGTTGTGTCAATGGGGGCGCGTGTCCCAGTTTGGAGAGATCTAGGTCAGCAACAGTGTGCACCCAAAACAAACGACAGCGATCCTGTTGCTTGGGCGGCTCGATGCAGGGGGGCCAACTGCCGCCAAAAGGTAGCTTGGTCCTTGAGTTGGATGGCAAATATTTTACCATTTGTTTGATACGCTAACTCAGAAAGTGAAACTGTCATGTTATGTTTTAGCATTTTATGGCTCCACCTCGTTTAAGAGCCAACTCATTTCGTTGCCAGATAATGGATTAAGCCAAATTACCGTTTTCATCAACCATAAGGTCGTTCCTTACTGAAACTAATATTTCGTACTTATCATCATTCTCCTCTCGCTAACTAGACCTCCTCTCGCTAATAAGGCCACAACTGATAATTTATATAGATGCATATATATATGTGTATATATATTCCTAAGACAGTTATCATTATCGTTATTATTTAAACAATGTATTCTAATTTGTTTGTTATTAATACGTTTTTTGAGGTGACCTGGTAATCTAGGGGTAAGGTTTCAGACTTCTGTGCTGGGGGTCCGGGGTTCAATACTCGGTCCCGGCACAGATTTATCTGATTGCCAAACCCTTCCTTCAACTCTGACAAGACATGTATTAATAACAACTTATGAATGTGTGGAAAGCTAGGTCTCCACCGTGGTTCGGATTCCACGTTAAACTGTAGCCCCTCATTTAATCTCATATTCACCCTACCATTACACATTGGCGTAAGTGCGTATAACCCAAACGGGTAGTAAAACGTGGTGCTAATAATATTATAATAATAATAATAATAATAATTTATCTCCGGGCGCATCTTAAGAAAACACTTTTCCCACAGGATCTTGAATACTCTATCATTCCTTTATGTTTACGGTAAGTTGTTCTGTGTTAAAAAGAGATTTGTTTATATTCTAAGCTTGTAATATAAATAGCCGGTCGTTTTCTGTTTTGTAACCCCCACCTTCCCCCTCGTGAGAAATAATAGGCAAAGAATCGCATGATAGCAATGGTTTTATTCAAGAAACAATGAATTAATATTTAACCATACCAATATGTGCATTTTGACTAGAGACCTGCCACTTCGTGGCCTTCAGGTAGAATGATTAGAAATTTCATTCTGAAAAGTTAACAACCAATAGACCTTCCCAAAATTTCAGATGTGATATAATCCAAATCTTAAATTTCCTGCCAGCTTGAGACAACAATCTGTACTTTAATAAAGTTTCAAATATTATAAAATAAAATATTAATCTTTAAGAGCTCTGCCATCTCGTAACAACAATATGTACTATATATAATGCAATAGAAGTTATGAGACATAATAGTAAATTTTAAGTACTCTGCAATTTTGTATTGTTGTTTTTTTGGGGGGGGCGGGGCGGCTTTTTTGCATGCAGAGAGTTGGTTCCCAATGTTACTATCTAACTGACTGAAAGGAGGTATGAACTTCACAACTCCTTTCAGTGTTAGAGGGAGGAGGTCACGGCTCGACGTGAAGAAGTTGGGAGTCCAAACGGGTATTATGCCATTTAATTGTAAGGTTCCAGTCTATCTCAAATAGTTTGTTGGGTAGAGGAAGACTCAAGTCCTTCACGGCCTTCTTTGAGAGGAACCTTAAATTTTGTTGGTTTGGTCTAACCTGCATTAAAAATGTCGTAATTGAAGTCCAAAGTTTCTATTGATTGATTTGTTCTGATTATCAATATTCCTAAATACTTTCTCTGTGGGCAAGCCAAAGTATGAGAAGATCTGAAAAATATAAATCTAATGGAGAGCAAATATCTGAGTGAGGAAGAAGAGCGACACAAAGTGGTTTTTTTATATAAAAAATACTAATCCAGTGTGAGTCATCCTCTAAGAGCTACAGTGCTTTGCAAACTAATTAGTAGGATGCGTGGGCTACGTCGTTCATGGTAAGTACATTTTCAAGTGATTTGGACTTTTAATGACATGGAGCCGCGTTCTCAAATAAATAACATAATGTGTTATTCAGGTGTACGGCATATACTCGACAAAGGGAATCATTTGGCATTACTCTGGGGGTTTTATCGACAGAAACATCTCGCTGTTGGCACTGGAATTTCTTAATTTTCCAAAGCAAGTGTATTCGCAAAGGTATCTTCAGCGCAAAATTTGAAGAAGTTCGTCAGTGGTGTGTCGCATGGGTTATTAGTGACGTCACTTATACTACTTGTTGTAAAATACAAACACTGTCCATTTTGTTAGATGGGCAACTAAATTCATAAAATTAGATAATGTCTAATGTAATTTTTCTCCCTCATTGCTGAAGTTAATACTAAACTCCCCTTGAACACTGCCCTTATGGTTTTACATACATACATACATACATACATACATACATACATACATACATACATACATACATACATACATACATACATACATACATACATACATACATACATACATACATACATACA
>CABFOV010003872.1:10490-59756 GCA_902141375.1 Timema poppense | reverse complement strand
GGGATATTTTCTACAGTCAGCAATGTCAAGGTGTAAGGACTTGTTCGTGTTGATCTATCTATACATAGGGATATTTTCTACATTCAGCAATGTCAAGGTGTAAGGACTTGTTCGGACTGAGCTATAAAAAGGGGTGTTCACAAGTCTACAATCTCAAGGTATAGGGAATATTAGATTGCTCTGTTGCTATTTATGTAAATATGCTCCTATATTAAACCATAGTGCATACATCAATGCTAAAATATTGTAGCGTTATGATGGTATTTTATATCACCAAGCTGCGTCTTACATTCATCCAAGCACCCACTTGGACAAAATTAATTTCTTTGCATACCAATTTAAGTGTATGTTAAATTAAGTATGAACACTGCCTATGATAATTTTGAACTAACGAAGGAATTATACTAAAACGCTAATGTTTTTGATAAAATACACAAACACTGATTTTGAGAAAATATGAGAAACATTGACTAAACTGCTCACTAGTCCCTATACATTGTCACGCTCTCACTCGGTATGCACAAAGCTCCTTCTTGACTAGTCTTTACACCTTGCCACGCTCTCACTTGGTATGCACAAAGCCTCCTCTTGGCATATCTCTACACCTTGGCGCTCACGCACGTCTCTTGTTACATTATAGTGTTCTGCATATTCTACGCTCTGCTCTGCAAACGAAGCCAGGAACTCCACCCCTATGAGACTACATTCATTCCTGTTCTTCCCCCTTATTATTACCAACTAACTTGAACAACTTTCAATTGTCTTATTAGTTAACAACTTGGAAACGAAAAGGGGTTTGGTCACAAGACTAACGGGACTAACTGGAATAGCACGCCTTTACTCTGACCGTTTTTCTATAAAATCCAACACTTCGTTCTACTTAGAAGAAAACGAAAATAATCTATTATTAATTTCCTACAAAAGATACTCTTTCCCTCACCAAAGGAGGGTTTTAATTTAAAAGTTACTTCCCCCAGAATACACCTCAATACGTGAGGATCTGGAAATGGAGGATGATACTACAGATCTATTTATTAAATCAATAATTAAATATTGTCCACAATTTGATTGATTAGTAGTTATAG
Organism: Timema poppense; assembly: GCA_902141375.1. Lineage (NCBI taxonomy): Eukaryota > Metazoa > Arthropoda > Insecta > Phasmatodea > Timematidae > Timema > Timema poppense. The sequence goes on along the minus strand of CABFOV010003872.1, from coordinate 58,671 downwards.
TATTTCATATTAAAATGATTTTGCCGAAGTATTTGTTTGCAAACGTTAATGGCTGTATATAAAATCGTATTTTTTATCAATATCTGTATGTATTACTACCGTTACATATATTATATACATATATATAATAACAAGCTAGACAATATTATATATTTAATTTAAAATAATATCTCTCTCTCCAAGTGCATACGTATACACACACACACATACATACATATATATATATATATATATATATATATATATTCAGAACTAGAGGAGGAATCAGAGGACAGGAGGACTCATTAACGGTCTAAGTTTACTGGCAAAAATGAATGGAACTGTCGTAAGACAGAACACCTATTATTAATAACTGATATTATATATACATATATAAGTTGATGTATACGTTTATATATGTATATTATATATAAATATGTACGTGTATATAATTTTAGAGAGAGAAAAATGTATTATTTGAGATTAATATGCATAAATATATATATGCCTATATTCAGTCCAATTTTTATATGAAATAGCTTATTTGACAGCTATAAACACTACTAAATCTACTTTTACATATTTATACGTCCAGTCATATTATATGCAGTTGTCTCTTACTTTGAAAATTAAGACTGTAAATAAGCATATATTTTTTAAGATTAATTATAAAATATTGAATAGTTTGTGAGATATATATTATACATATATATATATATATAATACATATTCAATTTAGTGATGAGACCTCGAATCCTTGAATCTTTATAATCCGTAAAGATATTCAAGAGTCAAGGAATCAAGAAAATTTCTGATTTGAAAATCAAATCCTTAAAATTAATTGTTTTCCGTTTTTCAAGTGAAATTTGTTTTAGAGCTCTAATACAACAACCAGGCCCCAGACTAGTAATATAGCATTTAACTGAATGTAACAATGTTATAATGAATGGATTATAAGAAAGATTGTTAACTAGTAGTTACTAGTTGTGTTTTATATTATTCTATTATGTCCATAATTTTTNGTTTTATATTATTCTATTATGTCCATAATTTTTTTTTCAAGATCTTGAAAAAAAAATTACGAACATAATAGAGGGATTCGAAGGTAAATTTTAGATTCAGATTCAATATTTAGATTCATAGAGGAAGGGATTCAATCTAATTCTAATTCAATTCCATATTTTATAATTTATCTTAAAAATTTAGATATGGATATAAACAGAATATATATGGATATTTACATATATTACTATTATTGTTAATATATATACCCCTAAATAATTGACTATATATAAAAAAAATGTTAATCAAAACCCAATAGTATATACTAGAATTACCTTGTTTAAATATTGTCTATCAACAATTTAAAATAAAGATGATAGGGGTGAATATCAAGAAAAGTAAACAGTATTTGTTTGTAGAAAACACATGAAACATTCACGCAGATACAAAATAAATGGTACCGAACTCCTCATGGACTTTCTCACGCCATTGTTTAAAATTGGAGATATTTACTCAAAACTCGTAATATATGTGAAACGAAATAATAGACACTAGCAAACCTGAGAAAAAAAATGCGTTATACTTACGTAAAACATTTTTTGACCCATGGTTTTAAATTTTATTTTTAGGAAATTAAAGTCCTCATTTGTATATTTGGACCTAAAAGAAATCGATATTGGGTCTCCAAGGGTTAGCACTTCGTACTAAAATTTTGACTTCCAGTTAAAAATTTTGACATTTTATTAGTTGTTGCACATCTTATGGTTACAAAATTGCTATCAAATTACTCGTTTGCGTATAGCTTGAAAGTTATTTGTTTTATAAAAGTATGATTCAAATAAAAGATTTTTATTATAAATATACCTACATATTCGCAATGAAACGTAATTTAATATCTCAAAAAGTTACGGAAATATTATAAAAAAAATATAATTTACGCATCAGACCGAAACACTTAAAGTCATTTTGACGAAATATTGATAGTATCAATTTTGTTTGTGATATTGAACAATGCTGATAAAAAAATTTAATCAAAATCGTTAGAGCCAATTTTGATAAAATCAATTTTTTCCCATTTTTCTCTTAAAGAAACTACCCTTAATTTTAGGGTTAGATATCCAATTTAAAAAAACAATTGGGGTAACCCTATTAAAACCCTAGATACCAAGTTTTAGCCCGATCGGTAAAATAGTTTAGGCTCTACTCCGAGGTAGAGATAGACAGACAGACGTAAATGTGAAAACTACTTTTTCAGATTCGGGGGGCCATGAAACATCGAAATTCATCATAATCTTGAGTTCAATTATTTTGACGATCACAATAATTTCTCTGTATTTAAGGTAGCGAGAAATTAAAAATACTTCCTGTGTACTCCCTCGGATATAAAACCTTATCCCCGGCGTCAAAACTGGCTACACTATCCCAGTTTGTAGCATTACATTGGTATACAGCTTTGAGGCCACATTTAGACTTGGAGAATAATCGATATATTATATCTTCGAATTGTGCCGGGAAAAAAAGTAAGCTACGTTTCCTTTGTAACATCGAAAAAAAAGTATTAAAAATGTAATATGAAATGCAAGCTTTCACCATTTTAAAAATGCTGATTATACACCAAATAAAATTTCCCTAATAATTTAGAGGGAAAAGAAGAAGAAGAAAAATTGTCCCTAACAATAATCTAAGGTTTTCGTTCTATTGCATATTTAATTAAATCGATAATTTTGCAGGCCTTACACATTATCCACGCTTCCCTGCGAATCCAACACAAAACAAACAGGGAGAAAAAACAAGGGTGACGAAGAGAGTAAAGTATTTTTTTGGTTGTTATTTCTGTAGAGCCTTCATATTGATCCAACCTCCCTAAAAATACCAGTACTCTCTGTATGACTAGAGAACTGAAAGCAAAATTCATATCACAAATGGAGTATGTTTGAGACCTTATACACATACATACACATACACATACACACACACACACACACACGTCAAAAAGAGCTAGAATTGATTTCTGTCTCTTTATTTATTCTCTGATGCGAGATAGCTGTACCCGGTTCGACTACATAACCACCCATATAAAAGGATGGGGGGATTTGTAAGATCTGGTATTGTACTGCTTGGGGTTGAGGTAAAGGGTGGGTTGGGGGTCGCGAGGGGAGGGAAAGGGGGTTTGTTGAAGCTTCTCTTAGCAAACACGAACACATCGGAGCTACAAGATGAAGTGTGCCTCGAGGCATTTACTCTGGGGTGGAGTTATTGCTGTGTGCCTTAGAGACTTGACTTCTGATGAGGAAGAGGGGGACGCGAAGGATATATAGAGTGAGGCAATGTGGTGTAGGGGGTCGGGTGAGGAACCGGAGAAATTACTGCACTTGAGAATGACAGTGATGACTTACGTTCAAAGGTTTCAAAGCTGGGTTACATGACGGTCGGGACAAATTTGTATTACATTTGTATGATATTACTATGTGTAGAAAATTAAACTAAACGTATCTATTGAAAAAACATTTTATTCAAGGGCAAAATATAAATTGATTTACACACACATATACCCAAACACACACACACACATACTAACATTGAGATAAGATTGGATAATCACAATAAAAATAAACGAACTGGGGGCCAAAGTGGACAATTTTTTTTTATCTTGCCCTCCGCATCCAACGACATTGTAATGTAGCACATTTTAATTAAGGGTGAGGAAGGTAGGAGTTTAAAGGAAATGAATCTCCGTTTGCGTGGAGAAAGATGGGGAAGTTTTCATGGAAAACCTTCCTCTGTACACCCATCTGGAATTCGAACCTAAATACCCTCGTCACTAGCAAAACAGTTGAAATGAGTCTGATATTTTTTGGTTCACGTGCCCACCAATGCGGATTAACTTAGTCAATACATTCTAGGAAACAACACATTAGCGCGGAAACTGCTCGTTAACTACTGCGTGATTATCTGATTACTTACAACTGCAGTAGGATAGTCATTAGTAGTTTAAAAAGGGAGAAAAGTATATTTGTGTAATTGTATCACTGGGTGAACGTGGAGAAATTTTGCTTCATGTATGTACTTGTTTTGTTCCTCTTCTGATCATAAACGATTCAAGGGATGTTTCTCTTGTTTCAGGTTACGTCCAGGACCTCTCTTCGTTGCACTTCGCCGCATACCTGTCCCGGGCGGACAGGGACCGTGACGAAGGCGTGACGTCACTTCACCACCCTTCCCAGCACCCACCCGCCACGCCACAGCAGCCATTCACCCACCCGCCCTCCTACGTGACCCTGCGGACCGCCGCCGAGGTCGCCGCGGACGTCAGACTCACGTGGTCAGATGCCCAGTCCCCGCCTCCTCCCCCGCCCCCGCCGCTCAGAGCCAGGAAGTCTCTAGCCATGTGCTTCACCAGCACCGGAGCCGCCTTATCGCTGCCGCCCAAGAAGAAGGACATCTACAGGCCGTACTCCTTGGATGACCGGCCTCTCAGGCCTCCCTCCCCTCCACCGTCGACGGCGCCACCCTCACCTCCGACGGTGATGAGGCAACCCGCCGAGGAAGACCTCACGGCAGCGCATGCCATCTTGGACCTGAGCGCCTCAACGAACTCTGCGGTCCCGACCGTCCAGACACCGATACTAAGGTCGCCCCCCGAGGAACCGAAGAGGCCTTTGTCAGCGCAGTCATTCATCGCCGCGCAGGCAGGTAAGACCGTCGCTTACACCTACGAGGCGTTCTTCGTGAGTGACGGCCGGTCCAAGAGGAAGACTATAGGCGTGCTACCGGGTGTAGGGGTTCCCCCCAGCGGGGACCAGAGGCCGAGGTACACCTGCTCCGAGTGCGGGAAACAGTACGCGACATCGTCGAACCTGTCCCGGCACAAGCAGACGCACCGCTCGCTCGACTCGCAGTCGGCCAAGAAGTGTATCACCTGCGGTAAGGCGTACGTGAGCATGCCCGCGCTGGCGATGCACCTGTTGACTCACAAGTTGAGTCACGCGTGCGGCGTGTGCGGGAAGCTTTTCAGCCGGCCGTGGCTGCTCCAAGGTCACCTGCGCTCTCACACGGGAGAGAAACCTTTCGGGTGTGCGCACTGCGGCAAGGCGTTCGCCGACCGCAGCAACCTGCGCGCACACATGCAGACCCACTCGTCCGACAAGAACTACGCATGCACTCGCTGCCACAAGACGTTCGCCCTCAAGTCTTACCTGAACAAGCACCTCGAGTCGGCCTGCTTCAAGGAGGGGGGCGGCGCCATACCCGCACCCGACGAGGCAGCGTCGCCTGTCATGGCAGCGTGCCCGTCCCTTTCGCCCCCACCACACCTACCACCGGCAACCCCTGTGCACCTTAGCATAGTTTACTCCTGCTGAGATTTCCCTCAAGGTTGACTCCCCTTAATATGGGAGAGTATGGGAGGCGATAAAAGGTAGGTGTTTTAGCAGTTTTTATCTCAAAACCATTTTTGGATCAAAATAAAACCAACTATTTCTCTAGTACAAACGTAAGAGTTTAATTTTCTTCACGTGTTGACCTCAACAGTTCTTGAATATCTGTTAAAGGATGTCCTGTAATTTAATGACAACTTTTTTAGTTCTTTTAAAAAGTTTCTCATCTAATGCCAATATGCTCAAGAAAGATATTCAGCAACTGTTGATATTTGAAGAAAATTAAACTCTACGTTTCTACTTGAGAAATATTTGATTTATTTTGACCCAAAAAAGTTTTGATATAAAAACTTCAAATCACTTCCGTTTTCTCGCGTTCCTCACCTTAACTTACCTCACGCGGAGGGCTTTACCATAATTTAACATCTTTACCACAATTTTCCACTGATTTTCTAGTCTTAGCTCAAAAAGTCTACCTTCTAGATCTGAAACATTGACTTGAAATATTTCGTCATGCATGAGCTTGTTTTCAACCTAAATTATATTGCTTGTAGCAGGAGATCATAAACTCAGAGGCATGTTTGTGGTGTTGAAACAACAGCACAGGATAAAACTATCTTCTTAACAACGGTACCCATGTGTGGACTTATGAGAGAAATATTAGTTTCTTAGGATGGTTCCAGACTAGATTTCATCGATAAAAGTAATATTTGACACACTTTATTTTTGAGAATGTTATTTTAAACTCATCGTCAAATGTAATGATTTTTAAAAGCAATATAATAGCATTCAAATAATTTATTTATTTAAATTCATAATTATTCCCTTCGCAAAAGTTTTTCGTTTAAAATAAACATTGAGCTTTGTGTTTCCTGCTACAAACATTATAATCATTTACGATTGCTCTAAGTCTTGATATATTTTTTACCTATGAAAAGATTGGTAAACATTTCACTATTAGACTCGGAAGGAAATTCTCATATTGGGTCGGTTTCAAAATCTTGCCAGCTCAAATCAAGGTACTTACATTTTATTAGTAGTTGAAGTGCCCGGTGCTGCCCGGGGGAAATATTTAGTTTAGTGATTGTACTTGGAAAGTAAGTTTACCTTTTCAAATTCCTACTTCGACGTGCACCTTTTCGTACGTAGAGACTACTAATTTTTAAAAAGTCATCTGCATGCGGTAGATAATCACGCATAGCCCAAAAAAGACACACAAACTCTTCATTTTATTAATGTAGATTTAGGCTTTCGGTTCAAAATCCCACTTAAAAACTCCCATCAGCCTCAGCTATATATTGCTTTAGATTTTCTCTTGTATGGATACTATACTGAGGATGTCAAATTCGATACCTCGACACCTTCGATTATTATCGATAGTAGAAACCATCGAGAATCGATCTTTTTTCACGATTTTCTCTATTTCGATTCTTATCACTCAGATACCAGATAAATGAAAGTTTTGGCATTTAACTAAAACAGCCGACTGCCTTTGTAAGTAGTTATAGTGTCATAAAAAAAATGGCCTATAAAGGTTTTTTTTAAAACTACTAACATTTTACGATTATTTTTTTCATTTTCAAATGAATTAGATTATTATATATAAATTAATAGCTTATTTTTTAGGTGAGGTTGAATGAAGGGGGGAAAATATTGTAACTATAAAAGTGTATTATTCGGAAACTAAAATAGAAAAATCGAGGTTAACAATTAAATAATCAAAATCTAGAAAAAGAGAAATCATGACATTTCTAGTATTTACAAACTTGTCATCCGGGCGACATTCGGCAGTTTAAGGTCTAAATAATTCTAATATTGAATATTTTAAACTATTATTTTAACTACTATATTTATATTTTGTATTTACCTATAAGGATATATATATATATATAACCGGGAGCTGACCTTCTATGAGCTGACACCTTTGGAGCATAAGTACCTAAAAACAAACCGGCCCATACCATAATATACATTTGTTCTCTAAAAAGTACGAAAAATACTTTTTTACAAAATGAGCAATTTTAGTGCATTATTTGTAATATCTTTGTAATACGTATTTGAGAGTTTTTATAGAACAGTTGATATTTTTTTTTACTATCTATTAAGATTTAACGAAGTAAGTAATAATGATTGCTAAACACACGAGCCTCCAGCCGTGGTTAAGATCGTTAAGGCATTGAACTTCTGGGGAGGATGGTCATTTAGATGGGAAACTTTAAAATGAAAAGAAAAGTTGTCATTAAATCCCAGAACACTCTTGACAGATATTCAAGAACTGTTGAGGCCATCGTTTAAATAAAGTTAAACTCATCGGTTTCTACAGGCGAAATATATATTATTATTTTTGCTAAAAAAAAAACCCGCAAAAACACTTCCCTTAACTCGTGTTCCATACACTTTCAACTCAACGAGTCCAAATGACTAATTAATTAATTACTTATAAAACAAGTTTCACTAAGGGAACGCATTTTAATAATTTGCTTTATAAATTGTAAATTTTAAATTTTCACATATCATTTTACTACTAGTATTGACCATACACATATTTACACTGATGATCTAGAGATAAGGAAAGTAAAATTTAGAAGAAATATACTCGCATTTTTTCCTAGGTAGATTAGAAATCTCCCATTTGGGATAAACCACCCTCAGTGCACCCACCCGGGGTTCAAATCTCCTTGCCTCCTTTCCATCGTAAAATCAAGCCAGACGAGTTTGATGCCTTAACCCGCGTGCCCACCGAGGCAAGCTACTCTCATAAGCTATGATAAATATTTAAAACTTAATTTATAGGAAAATGAAATGTTAAAATCTTGCACAACTTGAATAAAATTGACAAAGTAACTATTTATCTTTATATCAAACAAGTTAACTGGTTTTTTTTCATCCAATCGGACAAAATAAAAGGTTATTCATATGAAGGCTACAGAAGAAATGGGGTAGGGTATGTGACGTATCTCTTTTTTTCCTCCTGTAACCTTCACATGATAGCATGTTTCTAAAAAGAATATTTCAAGAAGAAGTTTATTTTTTGAAAAAAAAATTAGTAGTAACGTGATAGCTGATAAGTCAGTGATTCAATAAACTTAAACCACTAAAATATATTTCCATACATGTTACATAATCTATTGATCTTTGAAATTATACTTCAAATGTCATTGACCTAGACTTACTGAGCGACAAACCAAATAAATAGAAAAAATGACTCTATATGAGCTAAAACAAAGCTATTTAAAATGATTCCCTAATGTGTATCCATGCACTAAAAGTAGCCTATATATATATTTTGTAACTTATATAGCTCGTTCTGTAAGCAAAATTAAATGTTCACTTACATCAAAAACTAGATATTAAGTAAGTGATGCTGTACAAATAAAACATTATTTTAACTCGTAATTCAATAATTTTAAATGCACTAACCCGCACTGTAGAACGGTTTAGCTTTGTACTCACTCCAGCTAAGCAAGGCAATTAAATTGAAGCTAGTTAAAGTTAGGTTGCCATCCCAAAGGCAAGCTTTAATTTAAAAATACATATATTATAGTGAATCTATTCAATATACTTCACAATTATATTAATTTATACACTCAATCGAGTTCATCTACTGAACGAAGCGTTTCAGATACAACGAAAGAAATAGAAATCTTGACACACAAGATAAACGATTAACGATGCTGTTATTAAAACACATTTTAGTGAGACGAAATTCTAGTCAAGTACTCAGTTTAAAAAAAAATGTATTACTTACAATGTATATACTGGTAGCAAAAAAACATACAATTAAACTGCACTATTATTTAGAAACAAATAGCTTAGATAAAAACTATGATACTCTGCAAAGATAAATGTATACATACCTAAGCAATACTCTGAATAAAGAAAGAAAAACGTTATTATAAGATTAGTGACGATAGATTTAAATCAAATTACTGCATGGACATTTTAGTTTTAAAAATAAACCGCAGGTGTATAATGTAACATATTTAAAATTCCGACCATTATAGTAATATTGAAAATAAAACATGAGCCGTTTGTAAATAGAGAGTGCATTTATAAATTTTAGCAAGGACTGTACTTGATAGAGCATGTCATTATTTGAATATGCTAATTACTATATAGGTGATATTAAAAAAGTATGTACTATTTTACATGAAAATAAACAATATAGTATATTTGCGGGGAATAATTTTTGTAAATTGATATTAAAATTTTTGTATATGTGTAAAAGAGAAAAAAAACACTATCAGTTGAAAATAATGAAAAATTTCTAAATATTTTACTGTTACGAAACAATAGACTTGAATTTCTCTTGTTGCTGCCATACTTAGTGCATTCCAATTGTTACATTCTAGTCAGTTGACTTAAGTATAAGTTATAACTATTATAGTGAATTATAGACAATTTATACATTATATGATAGGAGAGAATTAAATTATACCTGTTGTAAATGCACGAAAGAGTTCATGACCTAATGGAACCAAGCTATAAAATAACTATTTAATTTGATACTGTTTAGATAACTAATTTAAGAGCCGATAGTATAAGACAGGAAATGGTTTGTATTTTAGGTAAACATCTAAATTAATTAATTATCCTACTACTTTGTACCAACCATTTTAATAATTTTGTCATAACAGCATTGATGTTGTATGTGGATTTAATTAAATCTATTTTAAATTTAAATGCAGAAATAAACATTTAAAAAAGTTCTAGCTATTTTAAAACCATAATTTTATTTACTTATAAAATCATAGGTGTACTAATTTCCAATAAAAGAAAATATTTTAATTCTAAATGATCACATGAGGGTATACACATTTATTTGCATAGTATAAAATCGAAGATAAAAAGTAATGGAAGTAATAAAGTATTGTTTTAACTTAGATTAAGAAAATAATATTAGAACATAAGTTATGAAAGTACTGTATTTCATAACTCAAACACGTGAGTTTTAGAAAAATTAGTTCTGTATCTAGGGATTTAGTGCAATATGTAATATGTATAGATAATTAAAATTAATTTATTTGTATTTATATTATAGAAACTTTGTGACTAGTTTCTATAGGAGAGTGATCTAATTTATATCTCTCACTCGTCATACTTAACAACGAGTAAAACAATTATATTTTTTAAGAGCAGTTAATATTAAGCTTAGTCCAATAATACATTTGTTTGAATTCGAACATCTAACTAAAACTAAATTGAATTTCATAAGTCCAATTATATATTTTTTTTGTTTCAATTTAAATGTAGAATTATTTATAAGTTGATGAAAACACATTTTATGTTAGGCACATATATGTTCAATTTTACTTAAATCTAAGTAGGAATTAATGTTATCCATCTTTGAACAGATCAATCCTTGTTTGTCTTTAGCTTTCTGTGTTCTCTCTTTGAAATTCGTGTCGAGTGGGTTTTGTTGAAAATGCTTGACGCGTGTCTAGTGTCATTACCCCTTCCTCTTTGTGCTACTGGCTTATTGTGTATTCGCTCTGTTCCTGAAGGGACTACTAATAAACAAAGAACAGAAGACGCAAAGAGAATTGTTGATAATATAAAAAAAAAGTGGTTCTTTGTAGTTTGGCTTTGCTATATATATTCTTTTCTTCTTAATCTTATATTACTAAATATGAATACTAAACGAAGTCATATTCTATTAGGTATTTATTTCATCGTCGAGTTTTACTAACCGTTGGAGCTATACGCACATGTATTAGCTAGTTCTAGGGATCAGGGAAGTTGTATTAAAATGAAGTGTACCTACACTTTCGCGGAGGGACAGTGGAAAAAACATTTAGGAAAAACCAGACTTAGTGCACCCGACTGGGATTCTAACCCCGATCTCCCCATCATCGGCCGTCCCCACTATTGAAATAGTTACGTCTTAAGCTGCTCGACCATCGAGGTGGATTTAAATTTGGTATAACAGAGGTTTTTTTTTAATTGTAAAGGTTATAGAAATAACTTATAATCTTAAGATGCAGCTTAATTTGAATTGTCAACAAAAAATAAAAATATAATTTTGGGGATGAAAATATATATTTTCTTATCCATCCAAAAGGATTTAATAATGAGCGTGAGATTTTAAACTAATCTAAAATGTTCGACCCCCTTCGCCCCCACCTACATAATTTCTATAGGGCTTACGACTAAAAGTGACTTGGAACTTTTTTACACGTTCCTTCTTTCTCTCCTCATCACATTTAACTTTAACTTATTTCCTCTTGTAATCTACTTTGTCTTAACTTTTCTTGTTATGTCATTTTCCCCGTATGCCCATCTTCTTAATATCTTATAACTCGCACGCATGTGAAATGTTTTTTTTTTCCTCCCCCTTTCCCATTTGCTATTTTCGTCTACATTCTATTTCCCTTTATTATATTCTTTTTTCTTTCCACTTCGTTATTTCTTCTCTTGGAAATTTCTGCTTTCCATGGCCTCATGTCGAATTCATATAGACCCTACGTCCTTTTTCATGCATAATCTACTTCCCTTCGCTATTCCTCTTCTTTATTCATTCCTCTTCACATATTCCTACTTGTGGAGTTGCTATTCATTTTACTATCTCTTTCTTTCTCTATTTATTCATATTTGCTCACGTCTTGTTGTCTCTACACTATCCCCCCCATGCATATTTCAAACATTAGATACCACCATTTTGAAACGAGCGGCCATTAATTTTATACTCGAAACTAAGTCTTCTCGTTTCCCTTGCACGCAAAACCTTACCTTTCTTTCAATTTCCACATATATTTTCACCCGAAAAAAAATTCCACGAACAAAAAAAAAGTTATTGGTAGAACTTGGATGACGCTTCATGCTATAAATTCATTTTAATTTTTGCTGTTGTTAAATTTCCAAAATTAGTATTTGCTAAAACAAAATATAATTTGTGCGTTCAACAAAATTGTTATTAGAAAATTAATCCAAGCGGTAAGGAAGATGGAGGTAGTTTAGAGTAAATACACTTTCATTAGTCTCCAAAATCAAACTATTGGGGAAATAATGTGGAAGGTATAATTCAGAAGAAGTGCACCTACATTTGCGTTCACTGTACACCTGAGCTAGTATTGTATCTCAAGGTCATTGCTAATCCCAATGAGCTTTACGTCTAGTCCACGTATCCACCAGTATGAGTTGGTTTCTCGTCAGATTCATTAATAACACACCTCTTTTTCACCGCTTCTTACTACCTGTTCAGGTTATACACATATTATATAACTACTCTATTGGGGTAGGGATGAGGAAGGAAGCAATCTAAAGGTGATATACCCGCATTTGTATGAAAGAAGCATGGGAAACCCTTTAGATAAAAAAAAACCTCAGCAGACTTGACCGGGATTCTAACCCCAATCTCCCCATCTTCAGCAGGCCAGTATAACACGAGAGTAACGCCTTAAACCATTCATCCACTGAAATGGGTTTAGTGACATACTCTTTTAATATTTCAAGTCTGCTTACACTTTAAAATCCGACGATTTAAAAAAAAACATCTATCCTCGTTTCAATTAATTATCAATTTTAGTTAACGTATAACACTGATTGATATCAAACGTGGCTGTTATAGCTTCATATTAGAAATGAAATCAATCAATTACTCTTTTAATTATCATCAGGACTAACATTCGTTCTAGACTCCACATTCTGTGTGAACTGGTTGTCACCGGAACGAGGCGGTTCCGTGCAGATAAGTGGCTCACCGAGACTAGAGTATGACAATAAATCATGAGATAAAGAGGAAGACGGGTGTGGTAAAGTGTGAGACATTAATAAGAGAAGGTGTGTCTGGCGAATGTCTTCATTTATTAAGACATCTAGAAGCGGTTGTAACATCTTATAGAACACAAACTTGATGTCTCAAGCCGTTATTTTTTTAAATTTATTTTTATTTAGCACCGCGTCTTACTACCTATTCACACTATACACATATTCACTAACTACACTAATTAGTTAAGAAGGTTGAATTTAGAGGATGTTTACCTTCGTTTGCGTGGAGGGAAAGTGTAAAATAATTTTGAAAAATACCCCCCCGAACACCCAACCGGGATTCACACTTCAATCTCCCTGTCATCGGCAGTCAACAGGAGACACCGTAGACAATGTGGCCACCGAAACAGGTCCTATTTTAATTACTCTAGATTCCGGCTAGAGAAGCCATGACTCGGGTTGCACGCCCACGTAATGATTACAGTAATATGTTAGCGATGAGTAAAGTTGAGCTTAAAGTAAGATCACACACATTTGCCTGGAGCGAGAGAGGAAAAAATATCAAGGAACAACACTCTCAGTGCACCCGACAGAGATTCTAGCGCTAATATCCCTGTCATGCTTAGACCAATATATTGCGAGAGTGACGCCTTAGACCATTGGACCATGGAAGCTGGTTTGGATCTCTTTAAATCTCACGTTATTTAAGAAGTGGGTTAGTAATTTCAAAATTTAGCTTACGCAAAAATGGATTTGAAAGTTATCAACATGTCCTAATAAAATTAAAAACCGTTCTTTACTAAGCTTTATGGTAAATTTTTTTTAAATGCCATTTATTCAGCGTGAGGCTATTTCCCTTCTAATATAAGTCACCCTTAATTATGTTATATGGTCCTGATAGTTCAAAGAGGGATGGTCACCAATGATGGCAGTCTCTGAGTCCTCGAATGAAGGTCAAGTTGTAGGTCACAGGAAAGAGCGGCAAGACACTTAGGAATGAAATAAGTTTTTTTATTGTAAATATTCTTCACAGTTTTTGTTTAGAGCCGGAAAGCTTTTTGTCCTGACAACATTACACCCTCTATCCGCCAATGTTGGCACGATCATCGCCAACATGCTACAGCCACTCGATTGGTATAGCTTGCTTGTGGGCTGACGCCATGGAGTTTTTCTATATTATCTCTTCACTTCGTCTTATTATAGCTCGTTTATTCTCTTTTCTTGACAAACGTTTTGGTGACCTTGTGGTCTAACGCGCTACTCTTGTAGTAGATGGGGAGATCGAAATTCGGACCTCGGTTGGATGTATTGAGGGGATTTTTCCAAAATGATTTTCCACTCTCGCTCCACGAAAATATGGGTACACTTCCTATAAATATAGTCTCCTTAGTACCTAAAACCATTAGCGTGATTAGTAGACCCTACATAAGCTTATAGCCCTAACAGGTAGTAGTAATACAAGGTGCCAAGTAAAAATAATAATTTTCTTGGGCCCTTTATAAAGACGTCTTCATTCCCTTTTTAACGATTCTTAAACTTATATTATATTTCTAATTTACTGCTGAGAAAAAATGTTTAATAAGGATAGTTTTGCATGAAAGAAGTTGTTAGATGTTAATATTTGATTTTGACTACCTTTTGTAAACCTGGCCTCCATTATCCCCCTCATTCCCCTTCACGGTTCTACTCAAATTTGGATTTCAAAAGCCTAGTGAGATTTTACCTATTTACGAATTTGGCTTTTGTGCCTTCTTTATTATACATCATTTCGTAATTTAATGGATTATTTTTATTGACATGTAAAGATTTAATAGTTGAACATTTATATTTTTAGAAGTAATATCACATAAAACAAAAATAAATTGACAAGCTATCAATGTGTAAACATTCAAAGAGAAACACATTATTCTCTCCCTTCTGCCTCCTTCTACCAAAAATTTAATATTTAATTCGCTTGGAAGTCTATTTTTTTATTAGTTTAGGTAAAGATTAAAACAAACATTTCACACACACGCTCTAAGAATAAAAAATAAGAAAATACTTGGATTGAAAACTTAGATTCTGTACGAATATTTATTCATTCTATCAATCAGTAATGTAATCCCTGATTTTTCCTGTTACTAATTCTAATATAAACCTCCTTATTGATCCAAAGCAGCTTATAAACCCCAACCCTCTATCGCAGTTCCAATATTTACATTTACAATAGACAAATATTAGATCCGATTCAAAATAAATATCGGAGAAGTGGAAAAATAAAATACAAAGTTGTCTAAAAAGGGGAGGAAAGGGGGTAGAAAAGATCACCATTTCTAATCCTCAGGAGATATTTAAAGTTGTCTGGTCAACATCTCATGTGTCCATTGTACCAATAAAGCTGTGTGGTCCATACGTTGTTGCCCTCGAAAGTTGGTATGACTGGAGCCGAGGATCCTATATCCTTTTGTTTTTACTGTCGGGAACGGCTTCTGGAAACACGTAATGGCCCCAGAGGGAGCTGATGTAAGTAGGAGAGAGGGTAGTGGGAGGAGGAGGGGGGGTTGGAAGGGCAAACAGGCTCCTTTTAGGGTCAGACACCATCAAGTAGACATTTTCTTACAACTGTAAGGGGTTTTTATATTCTCTCTTGTTATTTTTATTTTTCCTACCCTCCCCACGAGATAGAATTGTGTATGAATCGTGTTCGGAACAAATGGGTGTACAAAATGATGTATTATGGGTTATGTTGTTGGGGGAGGAAGAGGTTTTGTTGTTGTTTTTTCTTATTGAGAAAGACAATTTGTTTTTGAGCGGGGAAAATTAATGGGACTGTTTTAAAAGATAGAAAAGAAAAAGCTTTAGTGCGAATCTCCAAATCTTTTTCTCCTTTTATATAAAATAGATTCAATGGGTTAACACTACAAAACTACGAATACAAATTTTTATTTTACCTAATAGCCCTGAATCCTAAATTCAAGACCGAATACTATAAACACATGGTAAACATAGGAGGTTTACTTTATTACCAGTAATATTCATTTTTAGGTTGCTGTTGAAAATATCAATAAAAACTAACATTATTATTTTTTTAAATAATCTAACATAAATAAATTCAATTTATTGGTAGATTTAATGTTCTTGGGTCTGGTTGTTAAGCTTAAATATAAAATAATGTGGGACTAGCCCCCCCCCCAACCCCCAATATGCGGTTCTAAAACAAATTTGGGAGAAAAAAATATTTTCATATTTTTTTTTTAATCTTAAATTTGATATTTTATTGGGTCCTAGAATATTTATATACTTAAGCATTCGAGGATTTGTAGATCTCATCCTTTATAGATACCCCCGTAACTATAAAATATTGCTCTTCAAGAAATACTAGCCCTAATTTCTCAAATTTGTGAATTAATATTATGGTTGTATGTTGCTGAATAAATTAATATTTAAAAAATACAAAAATATTCAGTATCATATTACCTAGAAGATTAACCTAAATAATATTTTAACACTAAATTAATATTAGTGAGACGAGCTAGCAAGTTTAGTTTTTGACAAGTGTAACCTTTTCAGGCAGACTAAAGTATTACATTAAAGTTTCAAAATTAGATACATCTCTTTTTAAATAAAGATCCATTCAAATGGGGGTAGGCGTGTCATTTCTTCCCTGAGAACACATTTTGTGCTCAAGATTATCGCATATGTTCCGAGTTTATGTAGTAAGCAGGAGCGAGAGATATAATCATTGTGATCACTTCCCCTTACTAACTAACTTCAAAAGTTCGTAAAAAGAGTGTAAGTTCTAGTCATGAACGTCAGCATTCCTGCGGTCAGCAGTTACTTAATCGACTCTTCACTGGGTCATATAGTGTGTGTGTGTTTGTTCTTTGCAGTAAGATGAGGTATATTATTAGAAGTCACTTCTTTTTGTGAGTTGGTATTTTAATTTAAAATGTTTCAAAAGAATGTGATTAAAATCGTACATATTTGTATGGATTAGTTTATATGTTTAGTAACTACACATATGTTAACAAAAAAAAATTGTTTTTCATTTTTAAAAGTATTATTAATTTTAGGGGTATTTTTAAAACCATTTCTAAAGTTAAATATATTTTTTTTTTAAATTGCTGAAAATACTTATAAGTTTCTTTCAAACAGTTTTGGATGATTTTATTTTGAGTCATATCAAGCTTTGAATATATTAATTTATTACCCGTCTCTGTATTTCAACTTTATTTTTGTGACTGTACAATCTAATTTTGTTTATATGGTGGATAATATGTGCTTATACAGAATAACTGAATATTAAAATAAAATATTAAAAATACGAATGTATGTCTGCACACACAAAAGGTTTGGTGAGGTTTTTTTTTTTTCAAATTTGTAAAAGTGAATCTTTATAGATGTTTGTAGAGAAAAATATTTCGGTTACTTAATTTGTGGATTATTACTAGCAGATGTTTACAAGAATATTATTTATTAATGATAATCAAACTTTGTGAAAATATTAGACAAATCAATCTTTTGCTAAAAACTTAAATTATTTAACAATAATTATTTATATTAAAACTAAAAACATCGTATAAAACTATATGTAATCCATCTTCGGTTATTTTATTATAATCAAACTCAAATTTAACCTTGATTTGTTAAAGGTATTGTGTTAATATAACAACGAGAACCAAGCATCGAAAAAATTGAAACATGTTTTTTTTTTCATTTGATGGGTGAGAATGGTGGCTTCCAAGTTATGTAAAAAAAAAATTAGCAATAATGTAAGCAATACACATTATGTGATAAAATTTTGTAAGTAATATTTTCTTTGATAAATCTTTTTCTTAAACTGTTAGTCATAATGCTACTCTAGAAAGCAATAAACATTGATAAAGTAAATTACAAATGCAAACTTAATTTCTAATCGAGACAACCAATAAAATGTATGTATATTTGGTATTGTTTTATATTAATTTTTTAGCACGTGTTGAAATTACATTAAACTATTAGTTGGTATCCTTAAAGTGACAAAAGTTGTTCGTTGTATGCTGTTATTTTTAAAAATAGGGTGGACATATTTTCAAGCCGGCTTACGGTTCACGAAATCGTGATTAATTGTATTCATGCACGAATGAATGACACAAGTATGATTGGAAATATGTTTTAATGAAAGCACACGTATTGTATAAAACACCCTTTATATAGATTATATATAGATAATAAAACGTATAATAAACCTATTTTATACAATTCAACTGGCAATAACTGGATCGGACACTTCAAGATAGAACACCAAAGAAGTATGATACATCTTTACAAAGGAAAAAAAAAAATGTTGGAAATTAAATAATTTGTATAGTTTTAATAAACAATCAAACTTACTAATCCATAGCAATGATAAAAGCAATAATATTATTTCATGAAATTTGATGTAATACGATCCACATTCAGATGAAAAAATAGTAATAGAGTCTCAGTGCAATGTGTGTGCTCAAAATATATAATCTATAATAACATACCTAAGCAATAATGTTACAAAGAGACTGGTACATCGCTAATCAGAGGAATACTTTAAATAATTTATTAATTTCGATCAACTTGTACTTCTTTTAGAATAAGATAACAAAAATGACTAATTAAAATCGCAATAAAATAATATATATGATGTTTTTGCAACTTTGATTAGTCAATTTTTCGCTAATTATAGATGATATATATTTATTACATATATAACTAAAACAATCTTAGCCTGTAGTTCCGAAACACACAAACACCTAAATTCTACCTTTGTCGATATATCGTCTTCTTCCCCCACACAGTGCCCATCACAGGTGAAAGTAATAATTATATGTTTATGTTGGTAACATGTGATGTCTCGTCTGTGTGGGAGACTGACAAAATCAACGAAGAAAGCAACGATTCCAGGAAAATGCCAAGTATTCACAAGCAATAAATGCAGTAGTCGGGCCTTGTTGGGGAGGACTTGGGCGCCCAGTTTTTCTTAGTATATAAATTATATAACATTGAACAAAAACATTGCCTTTGAAGCAATGGCCCAGTGTAAAATTAACTATAGAGAGCAATAGATATATATTATTAATATTATATTACGAAATATGAGATAAGAGTAATCATTATTATATAAAACATTCAATGAAAAAATCAATAAAAATAACAAATTAAAATTATATAATGTACATAATATAAATATATATATGCTATGAAGGGTGAAAATTGTAGATTACCAGTGATAATAGCAATATTATTTAAATATATAGGCTGTAAATCAGTTGTAAGTTTAGCTTTGGTTTTGGAGACGGCCCATAACGGCTTTAAATACAAATTTTTATACTAAACAAAATCAAGAATTTAAAATATTTTCCTTTATTTATTTCATAAAAATATATTTAAAAAAATTTAAAGAATGGTTAACCTCTCAGGTTTATCAGCAATTAAATACCAGGAATTTAGAGACAAGTAGACTTAGTCATCACTACGCCAAATATTATATCTTGTCAGCATTGTAAATATAACTATTACATTTTCAGTCATTTATAATTTATAAGGAATAACAGGATTTTTAACTTATTAAAATACGATTTAATCCTTTAAATAACTTTTGGATTTACTATTTTTAGGGCCTGAAAGCAAGTTTTTAATAGTTTATAAAAGAAAATTGTTTGGAATCTTTTTGCACTCTTATGATTAAATACTTTCAAATTAATTTAAGTTTAGTTTTAGATGTTCTTTAATACTTTTTCTGTTTTAAATAAAACTTTGAGAATATTCATGGAAATGTTTTGAGATTTTAATAACAAATCATTTGGATTTCAATATTTTTTTAATAAGTATCAATTAAAATAATTTAAAAAATGCCCACAAAAATTGTTTATTTCAATGGAAGAAAAGTTTTCTAATCAAGAAAATACAAATATTTTCCAAAGAAAAACTTTAATTTTTGGAAATTCAAAAGTGACTTTATACCTCAGAAGTCTCCAAACCAATTGACAGACATACAGCAGATTCGCTGACAAGCCTGAAAAAGTTTAGCAGCAATATATTCTCGTAGCGTGACTAGTCCTGTCAGTAGATTGTTAATGATCTATTGTAATTCCATACAGCACATACCAAAAAAGAAATCATTAGACGTAGTGGAGATACAGAATGTAATGTTTTATTTAACACGACCGACCGACCGACAAATAACAAATGTGGTAAATTTTTTTTTAAACTTTAAAAATGAAAAGTTCATTAATTGTTCACCCGTGTTTATCTAGTTATGTTAGTATTACAAATAAAAAATCGAATTATATCTACAATCGCATGAGTTCAAATTCAAAGTAAGACATGTGTTATTTATTATGTTGTGTTAATTATACCAAAGTTTAATTATAAAGTATCATAGATTATGTCAATGTAATAAAGTAACTGTATATTCTTGTTTTGTCTTCACAAAGCTATACACCTTTAATATATGAATGTAAATTGTAATAATTTCAATGAGTTGTAGGTTAGTATGCACTGTAACATTCTTCACAATAAAGGGTATGATAAATATTTTGGTAAAATATTTATGTGAATATACACGAAAGAAAAATTAAATAGGAACTTTTCATTTTCAAAGGGTCCTAGGTTCATTCCCTACTCTTGTGACACTAATGTACCATAGTATTGCAACGCAACCCTCTGGCTTGCTAGGACAATTCCAACCCTTAAATAACAATGTATAAGAATATTGTCATCTTCATACCGACCACGATAACAAAACAATGTACTGTATTGTATTTGCATACACAACATAGTAATTTTTGTATTATATTTTCATAATAAATAGTGTAGAAAAAAGGAATACAATGCTGTTTTTATTTGTAATTATATTATGTAACCTAAATCATCGCCAAAGAAACCTTATAAGTTTTTTTTGTGGCAGTTTAAGCCATTTGTTATTAATTATTGTAATCGTAAAAATATCTTACCCTTAGTATATAATGGCTCTTTACGTTTTATATGAGCCGAATTCTAAAAAGTGTCGACTTTATATTTATATGTTATATGGTAATACCTCAAGGCCAAATTATTAATTTTATTCAAGACCTAAAATTAAGGGCAGTTAATTGTTTACAAGTTATTGAAATTTTTTGATTGTGCTTAAAATGGATATCTGAGTAGTGTTTCATAGGGTATTTAAATAGCGCTATATAGTGAATACCTAATTTTAGAGAGTAATGGAGTTAAGGGTAATTTACTTAATACTAAAATTGACAATTTGAAATACTACGGAAATCATTTTAACAGTTTTTTTCAAAATGGGTTTATGGAGATTATTCGTTCTAACTGACCAATAAAAGTGTTGTTTAGTTTTTTCTAAAAATAAATCATTTGAGCTAATCTACTAAGAATATTTTTGCAACTTGATTTTATTTTTAATAGAACCTAGTTTTACTACTTGTTCGGATTATAAGTTGATTTTTAATTGCTATAGCAATTTTGTTTGAAATTCACATCTGAAGCATGCTTAGTATGGTTATAGGGGGTCTACTAAATTTATCTAAGTATTGTTTAAGGATATTATACTGGTAACTAATTTTTAAAATATGTATTCCTAATTACAATCAACAACAATAATAATAATAAAAAAGTATGTATGATTATGCCATATGACTTATTAGTGTCAATTAACTCAACCCCAATTCTGGGTTTACGTTGTTTAAACTAATTTAAGGACTTTGAATCATAAAGATGGCTTAAGAAAATTCCCCAACATTTCTCCAGAGATAAAACTAGAAAATATAAATTCTAATCTCTAGAAGGAAAATCATACACCGAAATAAATCTGAGATCAATAATTATTGAGTGTGTCAGTCAAATTCGCTGACCTTGAGCTTTAGATGCAGGTGTTTGAAAGAAACTTTCCGAAAAATTGGTATGTTTTTTTTTATGGTCAGTTTATAATGTTGGGTAGTGAAATTCAAAACCGTTTTGTAACTGCTTGCAAGAATAATATGTTATCACCCACTCGGTCCCTATTTGACCAATCATATATAGGCTCTGCTTTACATACCTAAACTGGGAATGTATATTTCCGCTGGTACTTGACTAATTATTGTTCTACTGAACGATGATAGCATATCACAGGTACAATTTTAATTTTACTCTGCCTACCCTGACAAAACTACCCAACACTTCACTGAATATTTCAGTTTCTTATAAATCTTGCGTTTAATAAACAGGTATTAATTGGTATACGCTCATTCGCAGTGTTGAGAACGTTATTAGAATAATTTACTAATGTAAACATTCTATATTGAATTGTCTAGGATCAACTCGAAGTCTCCTAAGAATCTGAAAATCATTCTTAGATCCGTAGAGACCATTCCTATATCCTTGCTACGCCTTGGAAATTGTACGGGGCAGGTAAGTATAGGGTATGTCAAGGCAATAGTTATGGTTTGTTTTTACCCCTTTTACTCTGCTACCCGGACTGATGAATGTTTTAGACATTATGATGTTCACATCAAATGATAAACTTACTCTTAATCTTGCATTTGTTCCTTTTATCCTTGATCTCCTTTTAACAAGTTCGCAATACAAAAACACGTTTGAATGAGCAACAAATCTGCAGGAACGATAAATAACCCAACAACAGAAATATTTTAATTATTTTTTTAATATGTACGTGTTAGGAGGTATTTACAAAAAATCTTATCTTAAAGTTTAGTGTTGCGTAACGAACTTAGATATAATTTTCTAGATCAGATAAATAATACAGTAATGTTTTCTACTTGGTAAATTCGAGGCTATTTTACGAGCCGGGTTACATCTTAACTTGGCGCACTCAACTACTATTCGCACGTAGACGTTAATGTACGAGAGAGAACGGGAGAGAATAAAATAAGTTAAACCTGTGAAGCCTCTTTTCTATCTGTTGATAACACTGCCCCTCTTCCTCTCACGAGTATAAACAATCACTCTACTATTTGCACCTCGACAGCACAGACTTGCCTTTCAAAAATGTTTCGTGTTTCCTTTTATAGATCACATAAATGCTCCCACGGATTTTTTTAAAATTCTACATCTTGGCAGTAATATTCCTACAGGAAATTTTCGTGAATAAACCAAACAGCCTGAGTTGTGGACAGTTTAAAAATAAGTGTGTATGCAATAAAGCTATTTCAAGATCAAAATTTAGCTTTGTGAAGATGATTTAAGATTTATGGTTTTTAATCATCTTTAAAATTTGCCAAAAAAAAACCATAAACACCCGAACTTGGAGATTATATATTGACTTTCCTCCACGTCACAGATTGGTAACGGTAATAACGAGAAATTCTAAGTGTGGACATTAAAATAAATAGTACCTTCTAATCGATTGAAGGACTATCCAAAAGTATCGGTGATGTGTCCACAGCTCGTTTAGTATCCTGCTTTAATGCCCATTCCCCTGTTGGTTCTATCTTAAGAATATCTCATCTAAATACGAAGTATGAGTATGTTAAAAAGATTAACAGAGTGATGACACTATAAAGCTCTATGGTCACACATATACTGTGAATTACTTTTAATCTGTAGGTCACGTTTTAATCCTAGCTGCACTTTCTCCACACTGTGGCCTTGACCAAATACTGTGCTTTTTTTTAAAAAAAATTGCCTACTCTTGTTTATTTTATTCTCCAAGATTAGGAGGTACCTTTCTCAAAATATATACCCAATTTTTCATCAAACCAAATTTGTATTAAATGTTGTTGCAATCCGTTTATATATATATTTATACATATTTTTATA
This sequence comes from Timema poppense, assembly GCA_902141375.1. Lineage (NCBI taxonomy): Eukaryota > Metazoa > Arthropoda > Insecta > Phasmatodea > Timematidae > Timema > Timema poppense. Next base: position 34,855 of record CABFOV010003872.1, on the reverse strand, counting down.
TATATTTATATATATTTGTATATATATTTGTATATATTTATTTATATTTATAAATAGTGATTTACCCTTTTGGTTTGGTTTTCTCCTTTCTACACTCTAATGGATACAATTTTTCTGAACTACCCTATTCATCCTTATACCTCACTCCTTAAATTAAAGATGTTTAGTAGTAGTCATGACACCCATCTAGTAGGCACGTGAGCTAAGGCGACAAACTTGTCTGATTTTGTCCACCCGGAGCTCAAAGGATGGCTGGGTGTTCTTAAGAACGTTGTCTACCTGTGACGTCACGGCCAGTTAAGATAGGATTTCTCATGTTAATGAATTTACGTTTTACTCGGTGAGTTTTAAAGATATATCGTTGAAATAAAAACCATAGATTATTAAATAATTCTAAAAATAGTCACAAAATTATTATTGTTATATTTAAGTAGGTTTTTATGTAAACGTATTTTTCAATAAATAATCTACAGATAAGGCTATTTAGCTTGGTCACTAAAATGTCTTGTAGGAATCTTCCTGACAGGATGTAAATTAAAAAAGTCCGTGGTAACATATATCTATCTAGAATAGGAAACAAGACAAAGGTAAAATTAAAAAGCAAGTAAATGTTTTCAAGGCGCAAATAGTATAGTGACGGTGTAAGCTCATCAGGAGAAGAGGGAAAGGGCTATCAGCACATATACAAGAACCCTCTTAGGGTGAACTGCTCATCTTCTTCCCTTTCTTTTTTATTTTGTACGTTGTATTCTAGGTATGATATTGCTTAGACTGGTTATGTGCGTTAAGATAAGATGTAACCCACTTCACAAAATTGCTTCGAAATTTCCAAGTAGGTAACGCCGTTAATTCTAATTCTCCAAAAGATATTTTCACTCTAGATTCATGCAAATGCTGATAAATTTGCTCTAAACTCCAACATCCCCGTTCTTAGCTTACTAATGTAAAAATATTCTGTTTGAAATAAAATCGTTAAAAAAACTTATTCTAAAACCTTGAGAAAATATTAACATTTTTGCCTTTCATTATTTCGCTTTATATCTTCACCACCATCCAAAGAGAACAAAATTGTGCTGACTTCCAATCACCTTGAATCCTAATGGCTACCGTACAGACACCTTCTCTAGTTGTAAATACGTTGGATCCATTCATGTCAAGAAGTGATAGTCGTAGAATCTCAAGTCACGACGCTAAATTGAACATAGAACCCCCCTCCTCCAATCTCTCCAGCCCCCGGTAATAATTTCTCTTAAGATCGCTTTTCATCCTTACTCTTCCTCAAAGAAAACGTTCAAGAGNTCCTCTAGTCTTCTTTCAAAAAAAAAAAAAAGAACTTGACGTTTTGAATTCAATTATTTGGAGCTTCACTTCTCATGATTGTCTTGTTCTCAGAAGCCGGAGTCTTTATCTCCTTTTCCCTCGCGAAAATTTCTGGAAAGATGGATTCTGTAGAGAGATTAATCTTCCAGCTGTAATTAAAACGAAATAACGACAGCAGTGTAACCCCTATACCATCCTCCAACCCCTTTTCCTCCCTCTAAGCCCCCCACCCATTGACTTTCCAAATAGTGATAAGTTTGGAACAGCTGATGCCAAGTTAAAAAAAAGGGGTGGAAGAAGAGGGGGAAGGGAGGGAGGAGGTTTATGACTCCCATTCAAATTTCGAACGTCAAGCAGTCAGTTGAAGTCAATAACAAACGACGACAGCTGTGTGGGATAGCATGATATTAATTACTTAAACTAATTAATAAATCAGTTTCATTAATCTGTTTCGAGCAGTAGAGAAAATGGGGGTGAGGAGAGAAGCAGAGGTGGGGCCAGATTGTAAAAATGGGGAAAGGGGTGTTGAGGGGAGAGGGGTGGAGATAGGAAATTAGTAAAGTAAAGCCATAGTTCTCGGAAGAAAGTTGAAAGTTTTGAATAAAAAATGGTATCAGGACCCTGTAGCTATCTTTTTCCCCCCTCTGCATAACAAATTAAGGGAGCCGCCTACCATAGCAGTGAGTAGCATTGAAAAGGTCCTGAAAACTGGTAATATTTAATAAGTTTTTTTAAATTTAAAAAAGGAGAGGAAGGGGTTCAAAACCGTTTTGTTTAAGTTATATGCTTTTATGTAAGATTATGAAAAGGTAAAACTGTCTAATTTTCAACGCAAAATGTCCCAGTACCTGAGATAATTATAATTTGTATAGGATCTTTAAAAAAAAAAAGGTGCCAGAGATTTTACAGTAATAAGGAAAGAAGAACATTCTAGGAGCTGAAGGAGGCGGCAGAGGACAAGGAAAATTGGCGATCTAAGTTCACTGACAAAAGGAATGGACTTGTCTAATGACCAAACACCTAATCAAAATAATTAATTATAATCTATGAACGTAATTGAATAGTAACTAAATAGAATAAAACTTTCATTGCTACCACATTGCTTCAACAAAAATTATTTACAGTCAAATATATCTGAAGATTTTATATTATAGAATCCTGAATCCCTTTTTCAATTATTTTATATTTTGAACGGGATATTATTTTAATCCCGGGATTGCTATCAACCTCACTTTCACGTAAAGTCAAGTGACGGTTCGCCTAATATTAAAAAAAAAAATTAAAGCCATCACAATGCAGTTAACTTTATATAAGAGTTCTCCAAGGGATAAATTTTCAAGTTACGTTACGTGAACGTCATGTTGATCGTAATCCCGGCATTACAGGACTAGACGTAACAAATGTGTGAACCTTTGTGATAGTACTATTGCGAGGACGTGATGAAAGCCTAACTTTCAAGATTGAGGGAACAAAAGAAGCCCAAATTGCCCCAAGTCCCCAGCTAATAAAAGTACTTATTTGATTTGTTTCGTTCGCTGCCAGAGGGCTATTAAGGGGAAGGGGGTCCCCTTGTTAGCTGAGATTTGGCCAATTAGATGTAGCGCTTAGGTTAAATATTGGCAAAACATTTAACAATACACAAGTTTGTTTACTGTAATGAACACAAAATTATTCTCTTCTGGCCCTATACATAAATACTTGTAAACGTGATATTTTATACTTTGAAAAATCAAAAAATCCACATACTTTATCATATATTATCACTAAAGGTAATTGGTATTGGAGCGTAGAATGTATCTTTGGGAAGAGAATGATGTCATTTAATAGGGGGAAGGAGGTTCACAATACAAATTGTATTGTCATTTAACTTTCCTCCTACCCTGTTTGTTCTCCTACTGTCAGACAGCTCAAACCAGTAATGTTTTAACCTCTTTCTGTGTATGTTATTTGTGAGTTTATGCTCGATTATTATAGTGTCTTAAGGTGGGGATGTTTGGAGCTCGAGAAAAAAACAGATTTTTTTGCAGTTTTTATAGCAAAACTTTTTTTTTTACTAAAATTATACCAATATATCTTCAGTAAAACATAACAGTTTAATTTTCTTCAACATTTCTGTAATATCTTTCAAGGGTGTCCTGGAATTTAATGACACAATTTACTCTTCATTAAAAAGTTTGTCACGTAACGTCGCTATTCTCATGAAAGATATTCAACAACTGGAGCAATAGCTTATTTATTTTGACCAAAAAGAATTATTTTGATAAGAAAATTGCAAAAATCCTTGCATTTTCATGCGTTTCCTACACTCCCAGATTCTATAAGGCTTATCCAACTGACAAGAGTTCTCAGTTCTCCACTGCTTCAAACACTATGAAGGGGACAACTGTTGTAATTCGAATGATCTTCGTAGTCACGTCTCTTATTATATTAGTCAGATTCTGACTAAGAAGGAACTTTTGAAAAATACTAACGTATGTTCTTGCTGTCAGAATTATTTCATAGGTATTTGGTACTTTATATGAAATGTAATATACCTCGACGTACGAATATTTAAGAATGGTTTTAGTAAATTTCTTAACTTTAAAACAAAACAAAAGTTTCCTCCTTTATAAATCGTACTGTATCCACAGTATATCTTCAACAAACTCAACAGTAACATTTAGGGTCGCTAATTTGTCATTTAGTAGGACATTAATGAACATTTTTATCCATGCAAGGAATTGAACATGGCATACTTAAGTAAATAAACATACAGCCATTTAAATAATGGTATCAAACTTTTCCATTAACTTTATTTAATGCCCCTCTCTCCCCCTTGATAAGATAAACTATAGCCCACTCCAAGGGGCAAGAGGTATAGATGTCAAACGAATCTGTGGGTTTGAATCCTGTCTGGGATACCTAATATAACCCAATCATGTGCGTATAGTCCGAACTGGTAGATAGATTCAATAATAAAATAAATTAATGGAATGGTGCACCACACATATTTAATCTCTCTTTTATCTTTTATCAAATACATTTACTAGAAACTATTAAGGTTTGTGAAACTGGTGGACATGGAGATAAGGTTAGGTTAGGTTAGGCTGGGTTAGGTTAGGATAGTGTTTAGGAGTTGAATGGGACTACAGGTTGTTCCGTAATTCGAGTGGGCCCTAATCGAATGTCTACTGACAAGTATACCTTATTGCACAATTCGAGCTCTCCCTGTGAAACTACATAATATACATTGTTGCAGAAACACTCCACAAAATAGCAAACATTAAATAAAATACAGTGTCCACCAAAGAGTATAATCAATTTAATATTTCAATGCCCACCATAAAAAATATATATATTTGCTTATAACTAAGAAAATATTGGTTTGAAAAAAACACTGACAAAATAATTTTATTTTTAATAGTATACAACTTTGCAACGATGAGTCTATTTTGAGTCTCTAATAGTTACGAGGATCTGATACAAATTTGAAATTTCCGCTTATGTAAAGTACCCTAAAATATATTTTCATGGGAAAATGAGAGTTTTTATTTCGTTTGTATTGTTAAAGTGAGCCAGGATACATTTAATCAAAATCGTTAAATAAAATTTTGAGAAAATCTATTCTCTCTCTCTCTTTTTTTTACCAAAAGTAAATTAGCCTTAATTTTAGGGCTGGATGTCAAATTCCAAACACTATTCTGGGGAACCTTATGTAAATCCTTGATATACCAAGTTTTAGCCCGATCAGTAAAAAGGTTTTGGCTCTAGTCCAAGACACAGACAGACACAGAAGCCATCACGGAAACGTATTTATCAAAATTTCAAGTGGGATATTTTTTTATTACGATTACAATACTTCTCTTTCCAAAGTATCAAGGGGATTTTAAATAATATGATTGTTCATTTTAATGGTGTTTTTACTAAATAATAAAGTGGAATTTTCCTTTATGCTTATGTCTGAAACACCTTTTTGAGAATCAATACATTCTACACAAGGTTTTGTCCAAACACGACCTACAAACTAACTTCCCTGATAGCGACAGAGTATAACACTCCCCACTGTGTATAAAGAAGTTATTTATTCCCCTACTTCGAGTGTTACTACCCGTCCGGACTATGTGCATGTAATCACCAGATGTATGTGGAGATGAGAAAGAAGAATTTAGAGGAAATGTACTCACATTTTATTGAAGCTATAGTGGTAAAACTATTTAAGAAATTAGGAGAAGGGTATCTCAGAACCGCTAGCCGGTATTCAAACCCTAATCTCCTGATCACTGACTAACCTTACAAGACTAGACTAATGCCTTTGCCCATTTTTATCGACGTTGCGGGTGTTAGTAACGCATTATTTTTATTATTAGGGGTAACAAAAGTGTGCTCACTTTATAAACCTAATAATTAAATCATCACAAGATTTACAAAACCATTTAATTTTAGGACATACACAACACCCAGTCTTCTTGTTGCTAATTCATCGCTCTAAGCCGGGACACCTACATCTCACTTATGGTGAATTTTCCTGCCATGGAGGAGATCGAACCTGGAACCATTAGTTCAATAAGCAGCACGCTACCGACTGAACTAAAGTGTCAGACTGAATGTCAGTTAATCCTCTTATTGGGACGAGCCCAATACTTTAAACAAGATTTTATTTCATATTTACTTCTGTGCTGGCGGCCGGGGTTCAATCCTCGGTTGCGGCAAAGATTTACCTGATTACCAAACCCTTCCTTCACCTCTGACAAGACATCTTGTTAATGTGAGGAATGCCAGGCTTCCAACGTGGTTCGGATTCCACGTTAAACTGTAGGTCCTCCATTTCATCTCACAATCACCCCTACCTTTACACATTAGCGTAAGTGCGTATAACCCGAACGCGTAGTAAGACGCGGTGCTAATAATAATATTTCATATTTAACAACACCACCAAAAAGGATCGAGCCCTGGACCTCTAGTACTATAGTCAACCCCCCCGTCTGACTCAATGTCAATACACAAACAACGTCTCAAACCTTTGAGCCAATCCTCCTGAGCTAACGAGCCTATCCGGCCAATTAAGGACGTAATGCAATGAGCCCCAGTTGCCGAGATGCGAGCTTGCGGCATTGTTTGTACTTCATATTATGCTCTAGGTGGGAGGTAGGGGGGGGGGGTAAACTAGCGTGCGTGCGTGCGTGTGTGTGCGCCAGACAAACACAGGCTGGTCCGACATCTGCGCCACTTCGTGTGACATTAACAGCTGACCTTCGCGGTGCGTGGCGGGTCGGGTTGAGTGCACTACACCGACAGGGGGATCCAAAAATAATAGTAATTAAGATTACAATAATTAGCAGGTCGATAACTACCTCAGGTGGGGGTTTCTGATCTTAAATTATACATAGTTACATCTGAATTATATTTTTTCACCATGTCTTAGTCCTCCTTTGGGTTGTACGCGTGCATTAGTCACGATAATGGGATCGATTAATTTAGGAGTTAGACAAGTTCTGCTAACTGGAGAGCATCATCACCGCGGATGGAGGGACAGAAGAAGACAATGACCCTCTTCAGTGGCCGGATGGTTTAAGGCAGTGGTGCATAACCCGCGGCCCGCGACCTCATTCTATGCGGCCCGCGAGGTGGATTAGGAGAAAAGTGTTTAAAAGTCGATATAATATACAATTGTATTCGGAAACCCACCCAAAAAATCAAATTTTTGTTGTTTTGCATCACCCATTGATTTGTTGTAGATTAAATTAGCTTACATTAATTTATCGAAATAACAAAACGATCGCTGCACGCACTATCCAGGTTGGTGATAACGGTATTGGAGGACTGCTGTCTGCGCGTGCGCGAGCTGTATCAGCAATTCCTGTAATGTTGGCTCAGTCAGTTATTGTTCACTGTCCGGCTTTGGGCGGTTAATTAATTTTTTAACATTTTATGACGATGTCTGTAAAATATCGTAAAGTTACTGACGAGTGCCGTGTGTTTCAGGAGACATGGAGGTAGAGTTATTTGTTCATAGAATATAACGCCAAAGCAACATGTTTAATTTGTAAAGAAACAGTGAGTGTAATGAAATAGTACAAAGTTAAGAAATATAACGATACAAAACATGCTGGCCAATACATCGCGTGGGCTGGACAAATGAGAAAGGATAAGGTAGAAGAATTGCAACAGATAATAGCAAGCCAACAGAATCTTTTTAGAAAAGTAACTGATGACTCGGAAATTGAAGTCAAAGCAAATTTGGTTGTATCTAAAATTTTAGTAAAAAAAATGAAGGCATACAAATATGAAGAGCTAGTTAATTATTATTATTATTAGCACCGCGTCTTACTACCCGTGCGGGTTATACGCACTTACGCTAATGTTCAATGGTAGGGCGATTGTGAGATGAAATGAAGGACCTACAGTTTAACGTGGGATCCGAACCACGGTGAAGGCCTGTCATTCCCCACATTCACAAGTTGTCTTGTCAGAGGTGAAGGAAGGGTTTGGTAATCAGATAAATCATTGCCGGAAGAGCTAGTTAAAGAATGTCTGGAAAAAGCGGTAAATATAGCTTGTCCAACGGAAAATTATGATTCCAAAAATTAGTCTTAATCGTATGACAATATACAGAAGAGCAGAATAAATGGCATCAGACATTGAAAACAGAAAAAAGGAAAAAATATTAGAATTTAAGTACTTTTCATTGTCCATAGATGAAAGCACAGACGTCACTGACACTGCGCAGCTTTCAATTTTTATCCGTGGTGTTAATATAGATTTTAACATTACAAAGGAATTGCTGGCGTTAGTTCCTATGAAAGATACATCCAAAGGCTCAGCCATTTACTGTGAAGTGAAAAAAATCTTGGAAAAGTATAAGTTGAACCTAAAATTATTACATGGTATTTAAATATATAGCACTCCAGCTATGGAGGGAAAGAAGCAAGGGGCCGTGAACTATTTAGCAACAGAATGCAAAAACATGGGCAATGATATCATCATATGCCATTGTATTCTACACCAAGAAAACCTTTGTGCAAAAACCATCAATATGGAGCACGTGATGAAAGTAGTAGTCAAAGTAATAAATTTTCTTCGCTCCAGAGGACTCACTCATCGTCAGTACTGAGAATTCTTGTCAGAATTAGACTCTTAGCATGAGGATGTTGTTTATTTTACACAAGTTTGTTGGCTTAGTACTGGAAAAATTCTTAAAAGAATGCATGAGCTGCATCAATAAATACTTCTCTTTTTAAAAAGTTTCAGTGAGGATCTGGCAGCAGATTTTGAGAGCAATGATTGGGTGTGTGATTTGTCTTTTTTTTTATTTGACATGACCCAACATCTTGACGAGCTAAATATAAATATTCAAGGGATAAATGTGATCCATAACTTGTTTACCTTAATAAAGTCGTTTGAGGTTAAACTGATATTATGGCAGTCACAACTGAAATTTGGGAAAATGGTGAATTCTCCAACAATTAAACGTTTTTCTGAAAGTTCTGAAGAAGCAAACATTAACTTCTCTAAAGACGCCTCACTTGTATCTTCAAAATGAGTTTAAACGTCGGTTTCAAGATGCGAGAAAATTTGAGGAATAGTTTGACGTGTTTGATCTACCGTTCATTACTGATGTTGAGACAGTGTCCATTGATTTTCAGATGGAGATAATTGATCTGCAATGTGACTCTGAATTGAAAACATTTTCAGAAGATTCTTTACTGGTTTTTTATTATAAAAAATACTTGCCTAAGGACATGCAAGTATTGAATAATCATGTTCTAAAAACGGCAACACTATTTGGAACCACCTCCTTATGTGAACAGTCACATGACAGAAAATCATATCAAGAGTTCGTTCCCTTCTGACTGATAAACATTTGGAGGGAAACTTGCTAATTACTGTTTCTAGCATTGAATCAGTTATTGACAAACTGATAAAAACAAAGTGTCAAGTTTCTCATTAGGCCTACTATAAGAGGTAAACATTATTGGTGGCCTAGTTTATGTTTTTCTTTTGTAAATCTGTGCATTCTTTTTAAAAAATGAACTCTTAGTTCAATTGTATATTTGTTTTTAAAAAGTTTTTCTTTACAAATTAACATTTATATTTTGGAATCTGATATCTAAATTCTAAAATGTAATTTTAATATCACTCATAAGTGCGCTTTTTAAAAATAATTTTCTCACTACAACTTATAGGCTTATTGGTTAAATTTGGAAAAGTTAGATGTGTGTTTGGCAAGTGAGGGGGAAGGGGGGATAGCCTTGCGGCCCACCATTGATCAGTTAAAGTAAAAGTGGCCCTCGGGTGTTGAAACGGTGTGCACCGCTGGTCTAAGGCATCACACTCGTATTAGATTGGCCTTCGAATCATGGTCAGATCTACTAAGGGTGTTTTTTCCTAGATGGTTCCCCACTTTCCTTTAACGAAAATGCAGATAGATTACATTTATAATACTTCCTTCCTCATCCCTACACCATTATAGTAATCATATATGCGTTTAACTTGAACAGGTAATAAGACACAGCGATAAAAAAAAATCAAGAGCTGAAACAATAAGGCCCGTGACCTCTTCGGTGGCTGCATGGTCTAGCGCGCTAATCTCAAAGTAGACTGGACTGCCAATGACTGGAAGATCGAGGTTCGAATCTTGGTTGAGTGTATTGGGGTGATTTTTACAAAACAATGTGTCAAGCAAATGTGGGTACACTTCCTCTAACTAAAACCTTCACAATCCCTAAACCACTAGCATAATTATTATATAAGTGTATAACCCAAATGGGTAGTAGGACGCGATGCTAAAAAAAAAAGGCCAGTGTGTAATTTATAAGATTTATACCCATCTGTAAATCCAAAGAGTTAAGAGTAAAGACTAAACTGCGGATCTTCCAAAGAAATGTGAAGTTGGTCCTTTACAGATGCGAGATACGCCTGACCCAGAGACCACAGACGTTCATCAACAGATGTCTGTGGAACCTATTGGAGCCTGTGGTGGTCAAACATGGGGTCGAATGAATAGCTGCGGAACAAAACGAACCAGAACCCCAACCAACCGGAGATCAGACGGTTGTAAGTAACGATGATTCTTGGCTTTACTCGCCGGAGAGATCAGGATAACGTCTCTAAGAGAAGCTCTGGACTGGAAACCACACTGACGCCCACGCTGCGGCAGGCCAAGGATGACTTGGCCTATGACCATCGACGAATGAAGGCAGGAAATTTGGAAAGCCATGGGACGAACTAGAAAAAATGTGGCAGAGTATAGACTTGAATGGCAAAGCTTTGTTGCGTCCCTAAGTTTCACATAAAAAGTTAAATAAGTTTACATAAGCCAAATAAGGAAGTTAGAATATTAAAAGAAATGTACCCGCATTTGCGTGAAGGTAGAGTACTAAACCCCTTAGGGAAAGCCACCTCCAGTACAATCAACGGGGATTCAAACCCCGATCTCCTCGTCACAGACAGTCCAACCTAACACGAGAGTGACATGTTAGACCATAGGTTTAATTTGATTTATTTTTTTATCGGTTCAAAATTCCAACAATGATGGACTCACGTCCTCCATTTCATCTTCTTTGGTTCGCAGGGGATGGGGACTTTTGGGCTCGAATATCACCCAGGTGAATAGATATATTTTTTTCTAAATAGTTTCCATCTCTCTTTCTCCCCCCTCACGAGGATAAGGGTATTCTTCCAATAAATTATACCTATCCTATAGCGTACTACGATCAGTGCAAATATGCGGTTGGCCCGGAAGGATAATAAGACGCTATACGGATCTATTTACACCGATAGATAGTGCGATTCTTCTAGAGTATACCTTCCACATCTCTGTGATAAACATTCAGGGAAACGCCTTCCTCAACACGGCCAACTGGGATTCAAACCTCGACATCTCTGTCGCCAGCAAACCTTAACTAGGCCGAGCCTGACGGTTAGTCCGTTTGTCCAACCGGTACGGGTACGAAGCCTGTTAAAATGATTCCTAGTATTAAAAAAAATGAATAAAGGATAATGCACTTGGCCATATAGCGTGTGTGTGCCCCCCATCTTAGTCTTCTGTTTCTGTCTAGCAGAGTGGTCAGCTGACCGTGGCACGAGACCCCTTAGGGGGCGGCCAGATTGAGCGCGCGAGCGACTAAAATATAAAATAGAACACATTGGCTGTAATGGGAGGTGGCCACACTGGAGCGAGCGAGCGAGCGAGCGACTGAGCGCGCGCGCTTGAAAGATAGAACTGTTTCTATTTTTCAAGCGCGCGCGCTCGACCCGGTACAGTCTAGTTTACAGGCGCTAGGCAATATTATTGTATGTTGGTTCATTGAGTGCTGGGAAACTTCTCATTTTGACATGATATTTGACTTTTTTCTATCAGTGATAGATTTAACACACTTGCTATTAATGGCCTAATTTAATTGGTAAGACCATAAATATATGTAAGCCCGATATGTTACAATACTTCAATATTATAATCAAAGTAGGCCTTTACAAATAATAATCACCATTAGTTTGGAGAGTATGAAAAAACCACAACAATAAATAAGTTTTAAGAATCACCTTCAGTTCACTGAGCCTTCGAACCTTTATCTCCCAGTCAAAAGCTATGGAGTGCAACGCACCATTCCGCCACTGGTGCGGCTAATCTGATTTTAAAACACTTCAGTACATTAAAAATATTTGTTGTAAGAATTTTCGAGGAGCAGAGATGTACCAAGTGTCTTTGACAGAGACATCTTCTCTAATGAACTAGGGTCTGCTAATTACGCGCTCGCTCACTCGCTCGCCAGTGTGGCCACCCAGTCGCTTGCGCGCTCGCTCGCTCGCTCGCACGCTTGTCAGTCTGGCCGAACCCTTAGTCGATATCGGCAAGCTGCATCAAAACAACCTCTGTTGGTAATACCCCCCCTCCCCCTCTTTCAACAATCTCTATTTCTCTCTCTCATTTCCCCCACTCTCAGATACACACCGCTCCAACTTAGCATGGACCACTGTCATGTTATAAGGAAGCGCATTAGCTTATACTGTTATTATTATTAATATTATTATTACTATATCGTGCTTGGCGGGACAGTCTCGACAGTAATCCACGAGACCGATAAGATTAAATTTGGAAGTATTTACTAGAATACAGGACTACATATTAATTTTTTTGCAGTCAACATTGATGACAACATTTTCAGTGCTCAAATGGTCTAAAGCAGTGATTCTTAACCGGGGGTCCACGAAAGGCTTTTTGGAGGACCTCAAAATATTAATTAAAATGTTAGTTGCTTTTTAACTGAAGTCAATTATCTTAAATTTAATGTTTTGAAAGAAATAATTCGATAATTGTAAGTATTTTCCTGGTAATAGAGGGGAGGTGAAGCACGGATAATATAACACGGATAGTACAAATAATCCCCATCTGTTTACCACCGCCATTCAAAATTGTCTGCCCTTTATTTCAACTTATTTATGTGAGAAGGGATTTTCCACAATGATAAATACTAAAACGAAGGAGCGAAATCGACTCCTGCATGCGAATATTGTTAAATAATACAATTGAAACAAGAATATACAAATTAGTGGAAAGTGTTCAACAGCAGAGGTCCCGTTAAATAACTTTAGGTAAGTTAATTTCTATTTTTTTTATTGGTTTGTTATTATAATCAGTAAGTAAAGACACTATTTTAGAATAAATCTTAATGATTAATACTATAATAAAAACTAGGGGGCCGCGAAAATATTTTAGAATATTTAGAGGGCTGTGAGTAATAAAAGGTTAAGAACCATTGGTGTAAAGGCTTCTCACTAAAAGTAGAGTGGACTGTCAAGGACAGGGAGATTGGGGTTCGGGTCCCAGTAGAATGTACTTAGGGTGGTTTTCCCTAATTGGTTTTCCACTATTCCTCCACCCAAATGCTGGTACACTTCTTCTAAATTTACACATCCTTATCCATAACACATTAGAATAATTAATACATATGCCTATAGCCTAAACAGGTAACAAACCGCTGTGCTAAAAAAAACTATTCTAGATGTCGGATAAGGTTCTTTCTAAAAAAAAAATGGGAATGTAATCAAGTGTCTGTTATATAAGGGCCTACCAATGAAAAGTGGACTGTATATTAACTAGCAACTCAAATAGAACTCGCAGTAATCTCCGAATCGCTCACACCCTGTGTCAGTCTTCCGTTCCTTAAAATTGATTTAAATGGGGTCGACCCAAAACTTATTTGGAGCTTTGTGGGTCACCGTCTTATGATTATCCCAACTTAGCGCTCTCAGCTACTTCTGTGGCTAGGAGGATTCTTATGCTTCACGCTGGAATGGAAGAGAACGCACACTGAGATGTGTTTTTTTTATTAATAACGGCGTCTTGTTACCTGTTTAGGCTATACGAATATTTACTAATTACGCAAGTGAGCTAGGGATAAGGAAGATTGGATTTAGATGAAGTGTACCAGCATTTGCGTGGATGCTGAGTGGAAAAACTATCCCCAATACACCCTACCAAGACTCGCACCCCAATCTTCCCGTTTATCGGCAGTCAGTTTTTATAACAAATTATATTTTTTGGCTGAAATCAATTAAATATCACTCAGGCAGATATGTTTAGTTAAATTTTCTATACACAGTAATAACAACAGCTCTAAAATTAACTTTCATGTTCATAACGGCATTTGAAAAGAACTATTTCTCTTAATTTATAGGGTGACCTGGTGGTCTAGGGGTAATGTGTCAGACTTCTGTGCTGGCGGCCGGGGTTCAATCCTCGGTCCCGGCATAGATTTATCTGATTACCAAACCCTTCCTTCACCTCTGACAAGACATCTTGTGAATGAGGGGAATGCCAGGCCTCCACCATGGTTCAGATTCCACGTTAANTCTGTGCTGGGGGCCGGGGTTCAATCCTTGGTCCCGGCACAGATTTATCTGATTACCAAACCCTTCCTTCACCTTTGACAAGACATCTTGTGAATGAGGGGAATGCCAGGCCTCCACCATGGTTCAGATTCCACGTTAAACTGTAGGTCCTTCATTTCATCTCACAATCACCCTACCATTACACATTAGCGTAAATGCGTACAATCCGAACGGTTAGTAAGACGCGGTGCTAATAATAATAATAATAATATATCTTAATTTATAATAGTTTATTTTAAAGTGCCGCTATGCTCATGGCAAATATTCAACAACAGTTGAGAAAACCATGCGTAGGAAGTTAAACTAAACGTGTATATTGAAGCAATTTTATTTATATCATCCAAAGAAGTACGTAATCTGCTATAAAAATGGTAAAAATACGCACCTTAACTCACGCTGCCTTCCATCTCACCATGATCCTGTGACTGTACAATGTACACTCTTTTACATTAAGGTCATCTGAGGTGAGGTATTTAACGTGCATTTTCTGGACCGACTGATTATATCAGGACACGAGAATTTCTAGTAGCGAGAGTGAAAATGCCTACCGATTTTACTGGGAAAGATATTTTCTCATACCTTCCAGGGTTCTTTTACATACCACAATCGACACGGGACCGACGGCTCTACTTCCCCTCCGAAGGAAGTTGTGCTACGGATTTTAATCGGTCAATAAAAATCCATCATCCCCGGAGGGGTGTAAACCCACGAACATCGGGTCCTGAGGTGATAACTTTATTTCAAAACCACCTAGGTCAATTATAGCACTCTTAACTTGACGAGCTACACCAGCGTTTTTCGAACTGGATTCCACTATAATTTTCTCGGGATTTGTGAGACAACTTTATAATATTAATTAATTATTTTTCACAATATAAAATAACATCAGAATTTAGTTTTACCAATTTTTTTCAAATCTTAATAAAGGGAATTAGCCAAAGGCGTAGTCAGAACATGTGATTTTTTCAGACTGTTTTATAGTTTTAGGCTTGTAAAATTTAACTATCATTATTTAATGTTCATAATATTAGTGAAGCAAGTATTTATGAGGGCTCAAACCTGTTTTTTTGGTATAAGAGCTCCAATGGTTTAAAAATCATATAAAACCCTAATCTACACTATGGTGCAGTTTATATGATAGGGCTGAGTCCTTTTTAAGGTAAAGTGAGTGCAAAGTAGGCCTATATGCGTGAAACAAATAGGGAGGCAACATCGATATAGTATCAGGATGAATACCAGATGATGTATTTAGATTAATTATAGCTTACATCACTGATGAGATTTGAAAATATCAACCAAACATATGTAATGGATTAATATTAGTTCGAGTAACACAATTCTACAAGGTCTTTTATTTTTAGTTTAAATACTCTAGTTGATTAAAACTGGTTTTTATCTTTTAACTCTTTCCTTTTTTTAAAAAAAGTTTTTTTTTAATAAGTATCGCAAGTTTTGTGAACATGCTACTTTAAAAAGTTGATTGATTTGACTAGGTATAAAAAATTAATATATATTTACAAAATATTTAAATATCTACTTTATAGTATAAAATTAAAAATAATATACATATACTAATACTTAAGAGTCTAATTATAAATAGAGTGTATACACATATTGTCTAGAAACTGGGTAAAGCCAAAACACTTTTTTTTTAATATAATAATAAATGTATAAAAGCCTTCCATCAACAAAACATCGCTTGCCCTGTCAACCAAACACTGATATTTATAGGAGAACCACTTTCGACCAACAACATTAATTGAAAGACACTATAAAGCTTGGCATTCTAAAATATGCTTATTTATTTATTTATTATAAAAATGTATCTAAAAAATATCAATCCAACACCTTAGCTCAGTTGGTAGAGTGTATATCTACTAAGCTAAGGCTCCCGGGTTCGATTCCCAACATGTCCTAAAAATGTATCATTGATGAAATGTTGGTTTACCCTTTCACAGTGATGAATTAACGGCCAGGGAACTGGATGTTGTGCCTGTCCTAGTCTTAAGTTAGATTATAAGGTATATAAAGCTACGACAGACCTAGTAAGCCAGTAGTGGAAAATATATTACTTGGATAGAAAACTTACCCAGGCCACAGGCTGGAAACAGTAATTGAGGTCAAATTAAATCTAGAAAGTTTTCAAAAGCTTCCGATAGTATTTACCTATGGATTACTTTATAATTGATCTTTGCATCATTAATTAAACGGACTAAGAGCTTTAAATACATATTGTGATTTTTTCCCACCATTATGACATGAATTTTCAGTTTCCAAATAACGGGTTCTCTTAGAAAATCAAACTGTACCATAACTATTCAGAAGAACCGTATTTATCGTACCAGAATCGGTGGACACGCCGACTAAGCGTTGGGCTCAACTAGTCTGGCCTGCCAGTGAAGAGAAATTCAGGGTTTGTCAGGATTTTTTTACCTAAATGTTTTCCCACTCCCCTTCACGCAAATGTGAATACCTAAAATATGAATTCTACCTATCTCGACAGCGTAATTAAAATGCATATAAACCGAAAGGGTGACAGTAAACTTAGTGGAGAAAAATATACATTTTCCTCGAAGTAAAACGGATCGAGAATAACTCTTTTTTTCGGACACACTTTAAAAAATCGTAAAACCTCATAGCTGAGTCGGCAGCGTATCAGCCTTCTTAGATAGAGTTAGTGAGTTCGGTTTCTGGCAGGGCCGAATAAATTATATTTTTTGTTAAATCATAGCTTCCTCTTTAACATCGATTTTTCTATCGCTATATTGCTAGATTCGCGTTAATATTATCAGAGACCCGCCTCGGTGGCGTAGTTGGCTAACGCGCTAGTCGTGTTGAAGCTCGACTGCTGAGGACGGGGAGATCGAGGTCCAAATCTCGGTCGGGTGAACTGGGGGGAGGGGGGGTTCCTAAATGGTTTTCCACTCTCCCTCCACGCAAATGCGGGCTCACTTCCTCTAATTCAACCTTCCCAATTCCTAATCCATTAGAGTAATTAGTACTTAAAGCGTATAACCCGAACGGGTAGTAAGACGCGGTGCTAAATATTATTATTATTAATATTATCAGACCCACTTCGGTGGCCGCATGATCTAAGGCGCTACTCTCACAGTAGACTAAGACTGCCGATGACGGGGAGATCGAGGTTTGAATCTCGGTCGGATGCATTGAGGGGTTTTCCACTCTTTTTTCTTACAAATGCGGGTACACTCGTTTAAATAAAACCTTCCTAATCTTTAAAACCACTAGCGTAATTAGCGTAAGCATATAACCCGAACGTTTAGTAAGGCATGGTGCTAAAAAAATAAGTTTAATCAGAAAATGCTCATTAATACTTTTAATAAGTGAATGGTACTTCACAACATCCCATACTTTCTCAAATTGACGTTTATATTTTGAAAATATTAAAAAAAAATCAATCACTAAACTATCATCAAATAAATATTTCGCTGAAAAAACAGTATATAGTGGTGTTTATAATTTAAAACTAACCCCAAACAGGCCTATTAAATAAAACCATTTGAACCCTTGTAGAAAAAAAAATTAATTAAAAAAATTTTAGGCGTGGAATTCCAATTACTATTTGTCTTTGAGAGGTATGACGGTGTAACATTTACATATTAAGTCTTAACGAAATTCATAAAACAGTTTCAACTGTAGCTCCAAGTACACACAGACAGTTGGAGGGACACACAGCCAGGTAGACAGACAGTTGGAGGGACACACAGCCAGGTAGACAGACAGTTGGAGGGACACACAGCCAGGTAGACAGACAGTTGGAGGGACACACAGCCAGATAGACAAACAGACAGCTGGAGGGACACACAATCAAGGAGATAGACAGAAAAAGCAGAGTTACAGACATATATACAAATATATGGACAGCAGACAACTAAGAGACCTACTGTCAGGGGTATAGACAAACAGACATGGAGACAGACAGACAAATGGAGTGACAAACGTAATTGCAAAACCCACTTTTTCAAGTTCTGAAGCACATAAAAAGTCACAAAGCATCATAATCTTGAGGTCTAAAATTTTCACTATTGCAATACTTTCTTTACACAAGAAAGTAAAAAAAAACAACAGATGAACACTTGGTAGTTTCTCAAATAACTTATTCAACCTTATTGTTTCCTGTGTCAGTCCGGTTCCATGTCACAAAAGCCGATCATGTCGGTTTCTATCGATCACTGTGCGAAGCTAACAAGTGCGATTTGACCACAATCCTCCCCCGTCCCCCACCCCTGTTAACCCCGCCCACTGTCCACCCAACCCTCTTCCTCATTATCAGAACCTATTACTCATTAACACCTGGCTAGATTCAATACAGTCCCTCTGAAAACTAGAAGAAAAAAAATAAACAAACAGCTGACTACTTCTCAACCACACGTACACATTACTGCCACGCACACAAAGATACATGCATGTAATTAGTAATTACACATAATATGTAATTAGTTACTTATCTGATTAATTAATAGCGCCATCCACGTGCCCGTGTTAATTTGAGATATGTTTTTGAATACATTAAACATGGAGGAGGGAGATATCGCATCAACATTATTTATGTATGTGAGGCATCATCCCTCTTAGGCAGGTATTCATTAATTACTTGATTTTGAACTCAGAGCATATCTTTCAAACGTGATATTAGCTATACACGTGATATGTGTTACACTTAACCTTAATAGTGGTCTTATACCATGTGATAAAGAAGATTGATTAGTGACAATTCACTCGTATCCAAATAACGTTTATATGAATGATTAATTATTGTTATTATTATTATTTATTATTATTAGCATATCATC
Organism: Timema poppense; assembly: GCA_902141375.1. Lineage (NCBI taxonomy): Eukaryota > Metazoa > Arthropoda > Insecta > Phasmatodea > Timematidae > Timema > Timema poppense. Next base: position 15,851 of record CABFOV010003872.1, on the reverse strand, counting down.
TTACTACCCATTCGGGTTATACACGCTTACGCTAATGTCTAATGGTAGGGTGATTGTGAGATGAAATGGAGGACCTACAGTTTAACGTGGGATACGAACCACGTTGGAGGCCTGGAATTCCACGCATTCACAAGTTGTGATTAATATACGTATTGCCAGAGGTGACGGAAGGGTTTAGCAATCAGATAAATCTATTCCGGGACCAAGGAGTGAACCCCGGACCCCCAACACAGAAGTCCGACACCTTACCCTTAGACCACCAGGTCACCTATTCGAATGTTAATTCATCCAAAGTAGCCCACGTTAGAGCTCATTGTTTTAGTCTTAAAAAAGATCTAGAAATTGCACTTGTGAGCAAGAGAGTCCAAATGATTCTATTTCAATAATTTCCTCGATAAAATAGATATTGGGGTTCCCATTTAGATTTAGTTACATAGAAATACGTATGATATGTACGAGGATGGATTGCTATAAATACTTATCTATCTACATAATATAATTCCCTAATGTGTATCTTTCCACTCCCTTACCAAACCCCTAGCTAGATGAACTAGAAAGCTGAAATTTTGCTCACTAGTAGTACAGACCACAGGACAGAACCTAACGTAACAGAATTTTCTACTTTTGATCAATTTTTTCCCAGATTTTTTATTTGATAAAATGTTTATTAATTTGGTTCACTCATACGTAACAAATAGCAGAACAATAGAAAATTAAACTAAAGGTATTTAATGAAGCAATTTTTATTTTGTCTTGCTATAGAGACTACAAAAATACTAATCTTAATTCTTGTTGTCTTCCAATCCAACTTGAAGCCACTGATTTAATTACAAAAGTAAGAAGCTAAGTCTTCCTTAGAGCTTATTTTTTTATGGACGTATCCCCCCACCCCCCACCGATCCTCAATCCCCCTCCCATCCCTTATCTGATTTACTTATATAATATATTTTGGTAAATAATGTGTCATTTTGTGTTGTATGACTCAGTTACACAACACATTATTATTTTAAAAAATCTAGCTATTATTTATATGTTTTTGTAGGCCTACATAGATGTAATACATATTTTAAAATATCCCAACAAATTTGAGGAAAACTTTAAAATTAATTTGTTCCGCGTAGAACACATTGTGTATTTTATTTCTTTGACCTATAAAGCATTTGATTTATGAAAAGAAAACATTTAGAATTATTTTTTTATTATAATGCTTTCAAAATTTCATATAATATTGGAACCATATGTCGGTATTTTTTGTGTGTGTTTCTATTTCAGTTTTTTTAGTTTCTTTTAAAGATGGACAGATAAAATCTACCAAAACTAGTTTTACACACAACCCGAGACAGAATCATTCTTTATTCAACAACAAAAAAGCAGGAAACATAAAAATATGAACACATGGTCTGTGTAAAACACACACACAAAGTTTTAAAAACAACATAAGCTTATGTCTAAACAAAACATTATAAAAATCAAATTACGAAATCAACATTTTTATCTCTTATAATTATCAAAACATAGAAATAACTTCTGCTAGTTTTAGACTACACCTTGAGTTAATCAAAACCACCTTTAATCTACCTGAAAGGCATCACTAATATTTTTTATCCCCACCCTCCTCCATCATCGGTGGCTCGGTCGGTATGGGGCAATTTCCTGGGTAGTTGTTCCACAAGGTTCGGTGTTGGAACCTTATGAAGGGCCCGGCAGCACATATGACAGACGGACAGATGTAACAGGGTAGTGATGGGGGGGACAGAGGGGGTGACAGGTCCACACAGCTGCCCTGTAGGGCTACCTGAAGAGCCTGTTTCAAGGGTCGTAAGGCCAACACGTGGCGTTACGCACGTGGCATATATGTTTTGGTGGGGTTAAAGAGGGCAGGGGCAGGCGCTGTAATATTAACACTTGGTATCATACACTGCCGGCATATGTGTGTGCTTGTACACCCTGTTATCATTAAATCTCGAGAAGAATCGAGAAGAACAAGAGCGTATGTCCAGACTACTTTTATGATCACATCAGAACATCATTAGTAGGTGTTGCGAGCTATGCATGTGTTTGGTTAGGATATTTTTTATGACCGACACAACACCAAGTATCCCAGCTAGGAATCGAGCCCCGGACACCCGCTTCGGTAGCCACATTGACCAAGGCCTTGCGATAGACTGGACTGCCTATGACGGGAAAATCCTGGCTAGAATCGCGGTTGGATGTAGTGAGGGTGTTTTTTCCTAAATGGTTTTCTACTTTGCCTTTAAGCGAATGCGAATACATTTCCTCTAAATTCAATATTTCTCATCCCTAACGCATTTTCCTAGCTAGCAGATATGTGTTCAACCCAAACAGGTAGTAAGATGCGGTGACAAAAATGAAATATTAAAAAAAGCCCGGAATTTATTCCAAGTATTAAACAAAGTCACCAGTACAAGTTATTTATTTTTATTATTTGTGGTATGAATTGTACTTTCTTGACCGACTGACTATATCATATCATACCATACAACTTACACACCAACTTAATTATATGATAACACACCACCTGATTCCCCGACTTTTAATTCATCAGTTTAAGTGGCGGCTCGCGTATAGGCACTGCGGAACTGCAGCACCCCCTATTTCCACTTGATATTATCACTAACATTTAATATAATGAGTCATTTTTTATTTAATTTCCTTTATTTTTGTAGTACAATATATATTCCTTAAGCTTAATGTCAGTACTTCAGTAGCCATCCCCCAGTTTATGAAAAATATACAAAAACCTTTGTATAGAACTGTGTGCTTCACAGTGCCAGCGACGTGGTGTTTGACTGTTGTGCGCATGCGCACATAGAAGGGGTGTAGGGAGGAAGGCGGGACTTCCAGGTAGAGAGAATACTGTTGCTCTCGCAGTGCCGGCTCTGACGTGAGGGTGGAAGTTTTTTTTTTTTACTCAGCGTGTGTTGTGCTTAAAAACCTTGTACCATATTCTCGAATGTGATAAAGTGTAGAATTGGATTATTATGCTGCTTCCAGATATTCTATTTGATTCATTTTTTTTCGGTTATTTTATTTAACAGAAAGACTAAATGAGCTTGCAGTACTTTCAACGGAAACAATTTTTCTCAATTGTCATCCAGAGATTAAGGAGAAAATTATTGAACTTTTTGCGCAAATTAAAACAAGAAGAATGGATTTAATTTTTAAATGAATAGATCAAGCTTGAATTGTAACAATTTAAGTTAAAAGTAAGTAAAAAAGTTTATTTTTTTGTTAATATTTTATCAAGTTTTTGAATAAATTTTCTTTTTATACATTTTTTTCCTTTTACACAATTTTAATACAAAGGCTAAAACATTTCTGGAGCAGCACCCCCAATAATTTTAGCTACGAGCCGCCACTGATCAGTTTAAAAGAGGAAGCCAATTTCACAAATTATAAATTACTTTTCCTATGCAGAGAATCAAATCTTGTGCGATTTTCTCAACATGCCGGCACACTATTGACCGAGCTAAAGTTTCAGCAGACTATTGTACTTATAAAGGTCGTATTCAAACGCGTATGATAATATTATCATTATTACAGTTAAAATTAAATTCAGAGGATTCACCACGAAACGTATAGAGATACCTTCCAACGATGTTTTGTCACAGAAATTTGAATAGCCCCTTACTATGCCTGATATTGCAACACAAAGTAACTAAAAGCAAACATAGCTTCTTTTTTTTTACGTATGTCACCAAAGTTTGTTGGCTAGACATTCGTGGTCTTCTACTAGCACTGGCGAATGGTTGGGCCGCCATTTAGGTGCGGTTACTTCTCCCTGATGAGATGACGATGGTTAATATGATGATGTGGTTCCAGTAAAAGTCTCAAACCTAACTTAATCCTAACTGTCCAGACCATGGCATTCATAGGAATAATTCCTCTTCGGGAAGGAAATATACCTATGGAACCTTCAGAGATCGAACCAGGGGCCTCTAGATTAGAATCCAAAAATGCTAACCACTAGGCCGGCCACTATAGCACTGATCCGAACCAAAGTATTTCGGACAAGAGTGTATTAAGCGCCAACGCTTTTAACCAGGGTCAAGATAAAAACCGATTATAGACGTTGAAAATTTAACTATGTGAGAGGTAAATAACTATATTAAGTTTCTGGTAGAGAAAAAACTTAAAGAAAAATACACAACAATGTTTTATTGCAGATCATATGAATTTATGTATGAATATTTAAAAATTATTTTAGTAGCCTTTATTTATCGGTAAAAAAAGTCCTTCCTATTTATATTTGACTGTACATAGAAGATAAACACACATATTTCCCAAATAGACAATATTTTAAATTAATACCTTATGGGTTCTACTATAATTAGCACTGCTGACGATTTTTTATAGGAAAGGCCTTTTCAAAAACACTAACTTTTATTTTGTGGTAAAAAATGTATTACATTTTATTCATTAATGTTATTAAGTTTTTTTTAAATCACCGAGTCTTACTACCTGTCCAGGCTATACGTCTTTCTATTGGTATTGAAAGCATATATGATAAATGAAGATAATATGACTTGACGTATGAATAAGTGAATGTAGATCTAGTGGCTTTTCTAGCTGTCAACTCACTTCAGTGGTCGAGTGGTTTAAAGCTTCCCTCTCGTTTTAGACTAACCTGCTGATGATGGGGGGATCTAGGTTCAAATCACGGTCGGGTCTACTGAAGGTGATTTTTCCTAAATGGTTTCCCAATCTCCTTCGACGCAAATGCTTCCTTCCTCATCTTTACACCATTAGAGTAATTATCGTAGTACTGGATATGCGTATAACCTGAACAGGTAGTAAGACACAATGATAAAAAAAAATCTAGCTGTCAGATAAGGTTCTTCCGATGAAAATTGGACACTACTTGTAAATTAATATTAAAAAAAAAAATTAACAAATAGCTAGATCCATTTTTTCAAAGCAAACGTCCGTCCAATACCTAAACATGAAATTGTGCGATGTGAAATTATTTAAAAAAATACCTCCCCTCAGCCCCTTTACCTCTCCCACACCCCCCAAGAGTGTACTTCAAAGCGCACAGTGGGAAGAGAGAGAGAGGGGGGGGGCTACACTTGATTGATAACACGAGAGTCTCAGCAGAGGGTCCTCTGTTCACATCCCTAGATCTCGCTGACAAGGTGTCATTCTATCACCCACTGACAATAGGGAACACGATAAAACCTCCTCTCCCCCTCCTTTCCTTTTCCTATCTCAATCCTACCTCCGGGTCCCGACGACTAATTAAAACCAAAAGTGTCAGTGGTCTTCATTAATCACGTGAAGTTGCTATGTTTCGCCACTTGGGGCGTTGCACTCGACGCAAGAAAGAAGGACTCGCTGACT